>VZTY01012885.1:143299-174565 GCA_013400935.1 Turnix velox | reverse complement strand
ATTTACAGAGAGGATGGTGAGATACTGGAAAAGGTTTCCCGCCTCTCTGGAGGTGTTTAAGGCCAGGCTGGACAATGCACTGAGCGACCTGGCCCAATGGGAGGTGTCCCTGTCTATGGCAGGGGGATGGAACTTGATGATCTTCAAGGTCCCTTCCAATCGAAACCATTCTATTATTCTATGATTCTAGACAGAAAAAGCTTTTTTGCCAAGCGCTATTTTCACACTCCCTCATGGAGAGATGCATAACCTGCAGGGTGTACACATCATCTTCAAGAGGGTGGAGAGCCACTGACCTTGCTACCCTGGTGTGCTGGGGGACAGCCTGCCTTCCCTGGCACAGCATGCCTGGAGGGGGCACAGGGGGCTCTGTTTCTGGCCCCTGAGTGCATCGGGTGGGTGGGATCTAGTGGCACCCCATGTCTCTGAGGGATTTACTTCATTCCCTTGCACACAAACCTGCAGTCCCAGGTCTCTTTGGGAGAAACAGATACCGTACCTATAGGTAGGAGCTGAAATGAGCCACACACTCTCCAGAGACAGTCTGACTCCTTCAATATGCCACAGACTGTCCCTGTCAGCTGCCACTGGTGCAGCATATGGGACAGCTGCAGTCACTAAACCAATGTACAGCTTGCAATGCAGCTACAGGAAGGATTCTGTTGAAGTGCAGAGTTTACAGAGAGAGGAATTACACCAAATAGGTGCAGAAATAGGTGTGAAACACTTCTAAAAAACTTCAGTTTCTACTAACACAAGAACATCTGAAAGCTTCTTACTGGTCTCCTGCTGTATTGATAATCATACGATACTGATTTCAAAGTTTCTCCCAGCTAATAAACACACTGAATTATCAAAAGGTTTTTTCTTCTATATATGTCTTTTTTATTTTGCTTTCAGTTGGTTTGATTTATATGTTAGACCATTAGGGAAAGACAACCCAACAGTAGCTTGCTGACAGCTCCACGCTCTGCAGTTATATAGTTTGCCAGACTCTAAGCCAGACAACTTAACACACTTGCTTCATGTTTCTGGTCAGGTAAATTAGCTGTGATGTGACTGGTCTCTATGGTGAAGGCATTAATCATTACACAACAGCACTTTTCTCCTCAGCTTCCTAATGAACAGACAGGAAAAGAAACAGGGCACAGGTAAAAATGGCAAACAAGTAAGTCAGTTCTGCACAGTGAAAGGGATGCTTACAAGCCAATGTAGGAATTAGGTGTGACTCAAGAGACCAGCAGAGGTCAAAAATAAAGGCCAGTGATCTTGAGGACCACTAGGAGCTACGAATTTGCCTCCATATTTTCTTGTTCACATTGATTTGACAAAATCCACTGGAATAGAAACCACTAAGAACCTCTGACAGGAAAAAGAGATTTTGAGGAAACTGAGCTGAGGTACTCCAGAAATAACTGCAGTGTGACATAACCTTGGAACAAGCTTATGTTGTCCAGATACAACTGAGTCACTAAATTTAACACTCTGAAAGTGAAAGTTACAACTCCAGATACTATGGTATATTCTTTTGAGCTGAGTTCAACTGATGACTTTGGAAAGAACACAAATGGAACAAGCATCTTGATCTCAGCCATTTGTTGTTCAATGATTAGAACTACAACCTTTAGTAACTAGTTGTGCCACAGTTTCAAACTGTACATAGTGTTAGCCTCCATTCATAAAAGATGCTAAAATAATCCTAGCTGGTAATGGTTAACCTGGGCAAGGAATAAGTCATAAGAAAGATGGAATGAGAACAAGAGCACAAGAACTTCCAAGGGCTTGCACTGCACTTGCCATATGTAATCTGTATAACTGACCAGTGATACTCTCATTGTGTACGCAGCTACTATCGTATATTTCTACCCCATTCTATCTTGTCAACTAGAAATGACCTAAGACTCTGTAGAAAAAAGAACTGACACAAATAACACTGTTAGCCACAACTAAGAAGTAAGCCACAAATCAAAATTATTACATGTAGATACAATCATAGAATGTGCTGTGTTAGAAGGCACCTAGAAAGGCCACACAGTCAAACCCCCTAAGAGAGAAGGGACATCCTACACAAGACCAATTGGCTCAGAGCCTCATCAAGCCTCATCTTCAGTGTCTCCAGGGATGAGACCTCCACCACCTCTCTGGGCAACCTGTGCTGGAGTCTCATTGCTCTCATGGGGAAGAACCTCTTCCCAGCATCCTAAGATTTCTGGCCAGTTTTCTCTTCACAACAGGGAACAGCAAATGCTGTACCAGGCAAGAGGACAACCCAGCAGCCCTTCTCATTTGGTCCTTGCAATGTTTTCTAGTTTTCTGCTCTCTAAAAATCAAGATTAGTTATCAAGATTTTAACAAGTTATACAAATCAGCATTTAACAGCAAACCATGTCATATGACCTAGGTACAACAAAGCTAGCAAGATTTTAAGGGAGATTTTCCTGTGTTAACTTCTGGGATGGATGGATGGATGGATGAATAATATGAAGTAACTTAATGTGTGGACCTAAAGCAGTAAATGAGTGACACTAAGTAGTTAGCTTTGTCTAAGTCAGTTTTTCTCACTGTTGTTGTTTGCTGTTTCTAGCATTGTTCCACAAGATCTGAAGAGTGTGCACATTAGATATTTGCAGTTTTCCTCTGTTTGCCTATTGCAAAGTTCTCCTGAAGCACTGTAAATATACACTACTGCCAGAGTTCAGCATGAACACAATGAATTCCAAAAATATCCAGAAAAATTCACGAGTCTGACTACAGCTTTCATGTTCTGCAGGAAGCCCACAGCCCCCCACAGTTTACAGTGTTCAAAAGAGTCCCCTCACTGTCAGCCAACCCCACTTGATGGGGTTCCCCATCTCCCTGTCCCCCTGATTCCCCCCTCCATCTCTTTTGCACAGGATTATACAATCTTATTTGCATGATTATATAATCTTCTTTTCAGCAACATCCCTCTGAAAAGAGCAAACAACATAAAAGGAAATGCAGTAGCTTAAGCCAAATGTTTCAAAACCCAGTGTCTGGAATGTGTAAAGGGCACAAAGCAGGAAAAAAAATGTAAAAAATATTTGGGGTTTTTTGTGTTTTTCTTTTTTTTTTTTTTTAACCAGATTTCTCATACTGACCTTTCCAGGGAGAATGAATTCCAAATTAATGTAAGTCATGGAACATCATGCTTTGTGAAACACAAACACTGAATAGGTTTGCTCTGTTGCCAGCTTGGGGAGGAAGGCAAAGTTTCAGTCACCTCAAGGTCCATATACAGAGGTGGCCGTTTCCTTCTCTCTCTACAGAAACAGTGTTAAGACACTTTTCAGATGTTCATTTACCCACCCATATTTTCAGCCTCTGGCAGACAAGAGTTGCCATTGCTGCTATGCTGATAAAAAGTTTTGTCTTGAACCTGGTTGAACTCATAACATTGATATCCCAGTTACAGTCCAGTCCCAGTTACATCACACAGAAGAATAAACAAAGTTTTAGTTGAAACATATATGCTTCCAGTCCTCGAGTTTTCTCTTCTGTTATACACTTAGACTTCATCCTCAACATGACATTGTGTAAGTGAAGACTGTCATATTCCAATCTGCAAATAGGCTCTTCTGCTGGCTGCTAAAACTACTTATAAAGTCAGTTACTTCGGCAATATTCATCTAAAATTAATGCCTTATAAATAATCAAGGAGTAATCTGCTTCTGTCTGTCAGGCTAGCCCCAAAAAGAAGGAAGTGCAACATTTTTGTGAGAGAAAAGAAATTAAGGATGACCTGACCTCGCAAGTATGCTTGCCAGACAGTTACGCACTCTTTCTTGCATGACCTATTTTTCCCTGCTCACACCGCAGAGACATTTCAAACAAATGGCCAGTAATTTAGACTGCTTGAAACACAGAGGGTTGCCACCCAAACAAGACAGTTGGGCATTTTAATGGCTTTGTCAGGTTTCCAAAAGTTTTAAGTGACTTGTTATCTCTTTTCAAGTTGAAATAGAGCTCTATTTATCTAGTCTATAAAGGACAACATCAAATGTCATGCTTTTCCATAAATTAGTGTACTGGCTATGGATCACAACCTAATATTTTGATGCATATGGCAGTGTGTGAATTGCCTGTGTGAAAAAGTACACCCAGTACATGCATCTAATATACAAAATACCTAATTTTTTTTGTGTTTTATTTACAACACAACCTAACATAAGGAATAACTTACAAAAGAAACTACTTACAGTTTAAATAAGCCTTCATGTAGCCTAAGTTAAAATGCTGGAGTACCTTTAACCTTTTGAAAGATGCTCTAAACCTTTTAAATTCCCATGAGATTTAGAGAACACTTTTTTCTACTACTAGAAATCAGATTCTGTAGCAGTTATGAAGATCTGCATCACTTGTACAAACTATTTAATTTCCTGTGAGTTTCAGCCTTTTCAGTTTGAGAATTCCACCATCATCTTTGCAGAGACAGAGACCAATGGATCATTACACAGTAGCCTACCTACAATGGGTTAACTTTTCTGAGGCAACTTTCAAAACTATTTGAAGCATTAATGGACCTCTAGAAGAAAAATATACTGTTCTGAGATATTTAAGGTAGCTATGAGGAAAAGGCATGGAAATGGTCATCTTTTGCTATTACACAGGAGGTAGTAGAAAGCTAGAGAGAGAGAGAAAATGGAAATAACAGAAGAGACCAGAATAAAAAAATTAAATGTGTGCAAATGAAGGATTGAGTTTCTTCATGCTGGGGCTTAAATGTCAAGAGACAACGGTAAGAAGCTCAAGGCTAGTAAATATAACATAGAGACATTGCTTGTGCTACTTCCATTGTCCAAAAGTCAAACACCTTCTGGGAACTTGGTGGGGAGGGAGGAAGAGTCATAGCTGTACAAGTTTCTTGTAACAGGTTCTTCCTAAAGAGGATTTCCTGACAACTGTTAGGCTGTGATGCAAACCCATGTGAGCTCAAGAAAGTCAGGAGAAAAATCTGGCTGCACTTTTTCCAGGCTATTTGCATAGATTCTTCTTCTGCATGCAGAGTGTCTCTGTATGTAATTGAATTGTTGTTTTTGCCTCTATTAATACATATGCAAATAAGTTGCTGCTGCAGCTGTGCTGTATTAATCATATGTGTGCTTCTGTCTGTCTGCCCTGCAGGCTCAGGGTCAGAGGGAGGGGGAAGAGGGAATTCAGTCTCTTTAACCTACAAGAAAACTCACTCATGCAAACAGAGGTCTGCCAGCAAACAGCAGGCTTGCTTTACAATTGGCTGGTCATTTTCCAGTCTTTTTCATACAGATGGAATCTTAAAGTTCTGCAGAAAGGACTGTTAATCTTGATAAAATTAATATGCTATCACTGCTAGCTCTTTCCCTGGAGGACCAGGGAGGAGGTTATAATCTGACCACCATGATACTGTTTCACTATGTGCATTTACTATCTGTAGATGTCCACTGTCTGTAGGTGCTCAATAAAATACAATGTGTTTATGCATAGTCTACCATAATGACCATCTTTCATAAATTCAAGAGAGGTCAAGAGAAGTGATATTTCCCCTCTACTCAGCTCTGTTGAGGCCTCACCTGGAGCCCACAACATAAGAAGGACATTGAGCTGCTGGGGTAGGTCCAGAGGAGGGCCACAAATACAATCAAAGGGCTGGAGCAACTGCCTTATGAGGACAGGCTGAGGGAGTTGGGGTTGTTCAGCTTGGTGAAGAGAAGGCTCAGGGGGGACCTGGAGGAGGCCTACAGAAAGGCTGGGGTAGGACTTTTTAATAGGATATGTGATGGCAGGGCTAGGAGTAATGGATGCAAATTGGAAGATGGTAGATTCAGGCTAGATATAAGAAAGAAGTTCTTTACGGTGAGGGTAGTGAAACACTGGAACAGGTAGCCCAGAGAGGTTGTGGATGTCCCCTCTCTGGAGGTGTTTAAGACCAGGCTGGACAAAGCACTGAGCAGCCTGATCTAGTGGGAGGTGTCCCCACCTATAGCAGAGGTGTTGGAATTTGATGATCTTTAAGGTCCCTTCCAACCCAACTATTCTATGATTCTATATTGACTGGATAAGAATGAGATGATGTGATCAAGCTTTTCATTCAAATCTATTTTGATATATTTCCTTTACCTATAATGTTGTATAAGCTTCAATTCACGTCAAGTATGGACTATTTAGATGCCAACCACTAAGCACATTTACAGACCATAAGCAAGATTTGAGCTGATTCTTGTGCTTCATGCTTTTATTAATATACCACTAGCTTTAGCCCCCAATAGGCATCCAGAATGTGAGGATACTTGGTGTTGTGAGAATTTCTTTTGAGTTAAATGAGAAGAACTTGTTTCCATTAAAATACTCGAGATTGCTCAAGAGTGATTTTGCAATCAATTGCCCCTAACCTTGCACCCTACCACCCTAGTTAAACAGTTTATTTTTAAAAAAATTTCGAACCAATTACTAAATAATCACAAAGACCTCACCCTACTTAAACACCCTAGTTAAACAGTTTATTTTTTAAAAAATTTTGAACCAATTATTAAATAATCACAAAGACCTCATAATAAATAATAAATCCCGAAAATTACAAATTTTTGAAGTCAACTTATTACACACCAAAATAAGAGATCTTTGCTCTGTTTGTGAAGCTACCTTCACTTACGTGAAGAGTAATATGCCTCATTCTTCTAGTTGAAAAATTAGACCTCTGTCTTCAATGATCTCTTTTAAGATTGCCATCTTGGGTACTCATTTGCAGAACAGGTGGTGAATATCTATCTACTGGCCAACATGTTCAATTATAAAGCCAGAAACAAGTGGCAGACTGTGGGGGACACAGAGAGCACAGTTAAGCTCTGGAGACGAGGATCAACCTTGGGAGAAAGATGTGATGATACTTTCTGGAATGAAGCTGTGGGAGCAGTGACCAGCATTGGGAACAAGATCTAACAGAAACAAGAAGAAGGACACCTGGTATTTGTGTAGACAGCAGATACGTCTAGTCATCAGGTTGGGAAAGTAACAGATAAAATATTACTGCTAAGATGGAGAATTACAGCTTGCTAACAAGCTGCTATATAAACTGTACTAGCATACTTGATCCATATAGTGATGCTTTTGGTCATAATGTTAACAAAATCACTAACAATCCTCTTTCATGCTAATATAAAGAGGGAAGAAAGGTTTAACATGGACACTCAAAACTTCCTGGGGTGCTCTTCCAAGAGCAGATGTATGTATGAAGTCTGTATTACGTTAGCACTGTTTTGACAGGACACAAAATGTCCCTGTGGTAACACCACACAGTCAGCTGCCATTATACACTCAGCATTATCTTTCAATATAGCTATGAGTATCTACAGAATTTGTACTACTGCCAATTAATCAGTCGTTGTCACTATCTGGTTATCAAACAAACAATCTGGGAAATCTGAACCATTTGCACTTCCAGATTCTTCTCAATTTCCAGATCAAGCAATTGGGTACTTTGTTTACTTATGCTTAGAAAGAGTTCCAGAATGACTTCTTCCACAGAAAAAGATCAACCCAGATACCAATTCATGCAGAGTTTACTCAGATTTCTGGAAACATGGTATGCCCAAGATGATCGGCATTAGAATTATCACTTCCATTTATTTAGTGTAAAACTTGTTACATGTTACTTGTTACTTGTTACAAGTGCTTAAAACTTTGAACTTTCTTCTTCAAGATGGAAGAATTTTACTTCCTCATCTGAGGAACCAGATAGGAAAACATGATGTTCATATAAAGCATACAGCAGCACTTTTTATTCATTAGCCTTATTCATTAAAAGACAGTGACAAGACTGCACTCAGGTTTTGTTGTTTGGGTTTTTTTTATCGGTGGGTTTTTTTGTTTGTTTTTGTTTTTTAAATTTTAATTTTTCATTTGAAACAGAATCAGCACACTGGCTTACCCCTGAAGGACGAGATCATATGAAATTTATGGGGGAAAAAATCAACAGAAGAAACTGAAGCAGTAACCAAGAGGGATTTTACTATAATGAAGGTGCATTTTAAAATTACACTTCACACATAGTTTGTCATTAAACGTGAGAATGAATGAATATGTGGGGCTGACTGAGAGACAGCCCTTTATGAAGAGAAGCTCAAGCATGCATCATGTCAGTTCCACATGGCCCCAACCCATCCACTTCCCTCCCAACATCTAACACCACAAGTTATAGTTTCTTTTCTTATAGAGTCATTAGTCTCTCCGAGGACACTGAAAATAAAGGCAATCCCGTATGGCTTACTGCTGTGGATATCAGATGACAGAATCAGTATAATCCCATAGGGACTCAAAAGCAGGGAGAGAAATGGAGAGCTTCAGATTACAAACCCACCAGTATGAATCAGCTGGGCATTGTCACAGACAAAGGGTATCTTTGCCACAGGAAAGCAACCAGGTGCTACTTGTTCTTTTCTAAATACAGCATGCTTTTCATTTACAAAAAAGAAATTTCACTTTTGACAACAAAGGATAAATAAAGTACTTCCTGTTGATCTCACACTAAAACCAGACTGGACTTAAAATTCTCTAGTGAAATAGCAAAGATGTGTATTGCTACACAAACAAACAAGAAAAATTCTTTAGCTTTGTCTTCACGAAGATAACACTGTATACCAAATTCTGCTGGGAGCCACAAACCGAGTATTGTGTCAGGTTCTTTGATCTCCCTTGAAAACTATTGCTTTTAGTGTACAAAGCATGAAAGATGATTGATAGGGAGGACAGAAAAAGAACAAAAGAGGGAACATTGTACTTTTCTGACCTTTTACTTTCTGATGACCAGAGGATGGAACACCATGGTTATGTGTGACATAGAATGTCTAAAGTAAGACGAGATTCTCCTACACAGAGAACGCAATGGCTCATGATAATTAAAGGTGGTTAAAATATAAGGACAGACAACTGTACATTTCCTCAGCATATTTATACACTTAGAGAACCAGTCTGAAAAGATCAGATGGAGTATACAGACTTAGTGATTTGAACACCTTCCACTGACTGGTTGCCAAACTCTCCCTTTAATTCCAGGCTAAATAACACTTAACAAAACAACACAGGTGAATTTGGTCAATACTTCCTTTTTAACATTCTCCTCTTCATAGAAAAAAACAGCCTTTGAGTTTTTTGACTCATCTTAAGACACCTATGGAGTCAGCTACATTTGCACAAAGCCCACCTTTTTAAGTAAAGTATGGTTGTGATAAAGCCTATTGTAATTGGAGAACTTCAGCCCCCCATGTTCAGAGGGGGGCTTGCCCTGAGCTAGTCCAGAAATGAAAGTAAACCATCCTCCCAACTTACTGGAGCACCGCTGCATTATTTTAGGATTAGCTGGAATGACCACAAAAATAAGGAGAGGTGTGCTCAGACCTGTATTTTCTCATTGTTAGCTAGCTCCATTCTTGTTTTTTCTTATTTCCCCCCCTGTTTCTTCCATATGAGTGTTCATGTGTGTTTGGCTATTACAAGTACTTGATCAATACTGATGTTACTCCTCAAAATTCATTTCGTAAGACTGACTTCTATGTCTCTCAAGCTGCATACAGTATTCGTAGCTTACAAAACCAGAGACTAACACACAGACAGTGTAGCTTTTCATACAAAGGAACAATAGGAATGAATGTATTAACCTCTGCGGTGCATGGAATGTGTCAGCTTACACACTGGCAGCTATTTCTGTGAAACTCATCTAACTTCCGCTGGCTGTGTTACAATACAAAAAAAAAGTTACACAAAATCTCCTACAGAACCACAGAACTACATCCCACACTCTTGTATGCTGGCCAAACAATTGTAATATCTGATCTTGCAGAGTTTGCTTCACACTGACACCGGCCAAACTGAGTCTGAGAATTTTACATGTACTGCTGAGCCTTTCCATGCAGGTATAAAGCTCTGCTGTTCCATGTGACTTGGCAAATACTGATCCAGAAGATGAATTAGCAATGGAGAGTATGGGATTTTTTTGTTGCCATTTCTACAAAAGAGTGAAATCTGAATTTTGAAGAGGTGATCTGGAGCTTGATTTCATTTTAGTCCTGTATTTCACCAAGCTCTACCTCACCAGCAAAGCAAATAACACCCAGGAAGTAACAAAATCCAAACTGTGGAGATGGACATTTTCTTAATTCCAATGCCTTGCCATTGTGTGGCTGATCAGGAAAACCTGAGGAATATCTGCACCCTCATCTCCAAGGCCCATGAATCACCTCCTCCAAAATGACAGAATGATATTAGAAGTGTTGAATCAGAGACATCTGGCTACCAGATCAACTCTTTAGTGTGACTCAAAAAAAACCTCTTTGGTAACTTTTACCTGTTTTCTAATTGCCTACATTAAATTGCTATCATCGTTCACTATCTGCACTATAGCACTGCCTAAAATGTACTGGATACCATTCAACACTGTAGGAGTCAGTCATTGCTCTGAAGAGCTTACAGCCTAAAAGGACATAATCACGTTAAGCGACTTTTAAGCAGTTTAAAAGTGCTTGTCAGGACAGAGCTTTTCTGCCCGGCACTGCAGTCCCTTTTGCTGGTTTAGACCTAGTCAACCTTTACAACCTGTGACAGAGCAACCTCTATGGAAAAGACAAGCAGGAAATGTAAACTACAAACCTTGGAGTAGTTCAACTGACAATAAAGCCACATGAACACCACAAATTTTTTCCCAGTGGTGAAGGCAAAATGTACAACTTGATGATTTTTTTGCTTCAGATGCACATTTTAGTGTGTACAGAACAGACCAAAGACAAGCTCCCCCCCACCCATTAATTGCGTTGTGTTCAGATGGAAGAGAAAACTGTTTTTCATATTTACTTAACCTTTGCCTTTTGGGCATTGTTTTGGGACTTACCTGCAGTTGGAGCGGGCCTAATCCTGGTGTTGCTGCAGCAGCAGCTGCCATGGTAGTTGGGATCAGCTGAACGGGGTAGGGGTCACCTAAGTAAGAGAATAATAGAGGCGTCAGCACCTTTTATCTACTCTCCACCTGCAAATTAAAGTCCTGCATTCAGTCTTTCCAAAAGCCTTCTTTTGTGTGCCTTGTAGAGGCCTAATGAAAAGCTCTATTGTGCAGCCTTTTACTAACACTCTTTTCACAATTCTGGCTGAGAGAGGAATGTGAATAAAAGGCACAAGCAATTAAGGCGGAAACCTCATCCTTTTTCATGATGTATTTAGGGAAATGGGGGAAAAAAAAGTGCACATTGATCAGAAGGCTGCACTTCAAAAAAAAAAAAAAAAAAAAAAAAAAAAAAAAAAAAAAAAAAGCGGGGGGGAGGGGGAGAAAGAAGGGAAATAAAGAAGATGGGGGTGGAGAAGAAAAGGAAAACAGTACAACCTTGATAAGATCACAGCATTAGAAGGGGACAAATTTACAAGCTTGTCCAGAATATAAAGTTAACCAAACTCTGATCACTGTTAGTAAACTGAGCCTCACACAGATCAGAAATGGCACTCCCTTAACTAATGTGTTTTCTTGTGGGTGAGTTTCTTGCCTTAGTTTCAGGTGTTTTATCCTACAACAGGACAAAGCACACGAAGTGAAGTAAATCAGATACAGGCCTCCAAAATTCCAGTGCCGGCTCCACTTCATGACTTATGATTCAATTATTCAATTTTGCTGCTGAGGGGAAACTAAGTAAGAGCTGCATTGTGCTGAATAAGATAGAGGGACCCAGTAAAGGTTTAAGAAAAAGTTGCAGGCTTTTATATAGGGAAATAACCTGAGATGGCAGAAATCAAGATGAGGAGAGGCATGTTTTAATGTTACGGAGCACTCACTTTCAGTCACTCTTAACATATACGATTTGTTAAAATAAACTTCATATTTGCCTATCAACAAAACTATTAAGAAAAATGGAAAAAAAACCCCCAAACCTTTACATGCATTATATTGCTTCTCCAAATGATAAAACCTTTTAAGCACTTTCCACTCAAATAAGGATCACCAGAGCATTTGTGTATGTCCCTATGTTCTGGTAGCATGTATGATTTCTGTAACATTAAAATAGAGATAAGCAAAACACTACCAGGTAAAGCTACCTAAACCTTCCTGTATGTTTCACTAAAAGTTTTCTTCCATTATTGTGGTTTTTTTTCTGATAACTGGGATAAAAAAACCAAACCAAATCAAATTAAGAAGGCAGAGCAGGCTTTTCTACTAGCTATTAGTGAATTAAAGTTTATGAAGGTATCAAGACCAAGTAACATGAAATAGAAAAGAAATTGAAAGAAACTTAGGTTTTTGAAATATTAGAAATAAGTTGTGTTGATGTCTACATGTTCAGGAAAACTGCTAACATCTATCTTTTCTCTTTTAAAATGCAACCTTCTTTACAGAGATGTTTCATTAAAGCACTTTGGTCTCCTGTTAAGAATTAAGTATCATAACTTCTAGAAATGGAAGACCAGAAAAAAATGCCTGGCAAAGCATCTTAACAGATATTTACCTTCAGTAAGCATGCCTGCTTATGTTTGGGAACATCTTAAATAGTGCTGCAGGAGTGCCTCACAGTATTTCAAGGATGGCCATCCAAGCAATGGAAAACCCAAGGTCTACCAAGGCACCCCTATTCACAACTGTCTCTGCACCATGCCACAACTTCTCTATTTATCTCTAGTGTCAATGGGCAACAGATGTCCTGACTTGCCTGGATTTTATTTCCCTCAGAGGATGCCAGTATTTTACATTTCCCTATTTTCCTTTGCTTTAACTGAGGCATCCACTTGCTGTTTCATATCACAGACTCACTGAAACACTTCTCTGTCTTGAATTTTTCTTGAGAGTTCTCCTGTGACCCAAGCAATGGGCCTTACACATGTGAAAATACTGAGGAGAAAAAGACATAATTTTGAAAGAGACCTCCCTAAGAGAACACTTTTTGTCCAAGAAAAAGCTATGAGATAATATAAAATTACTAATTTCTTGATAGCAAAGAAAAAGAGAAAAGTTTCTCACTAGAATGTTGAATATACAGCCCATTAAGATTTTTAATGACAAATTACTTGTATTAAAACATTTGTATTAGTATACATTCCATGCATTATCTCACATTCCTTTTCTTTCACATGTATGTGAAGCCTCAGCCCATCTTCTCAAAGCCTCAAGTGAGATTTTTAGTTAGCTCACTTATTCAGGGATTTTACATTTTTCCAGCACTCCAAAACATTTTTAAGAAAATAAACCAACAAATCGGAAAGGCTTCTGTAACCTATTATGAATTTTTGCATTGTTCTCCGCTAATACCATCTTCCATCCTGTGCTTATCTTAAGGGCTTCGCACTTCATGAAGAAAAGAGTTTTGTCTGTGAGGGAGTCCTTTCACACACAGTACATCCACATTACTCCTCCCACAGTACCAACAAAGAAGATGGAAGAAGGTACAGTAATAAACAGAGACACCATTGGGGTTTGCCCTGGTGCAGATTACTAACAAAAGATAGCCTCTGTTAGGAGGAGCTTAGTGTCCACAGAAGACAAACCACAAGGGAATGAGAAATATGCTCAAATGCCATGCCCTGAGTACTACAACAGGCCTGTGGAAAAGCCAAGATCAAAAACCGACAACTCCAGGAAAAGATGTAAGCCCTGNCTGTGGAAAAGCCAAGATCAAAAATCGACAACTCCAGTGCCCTTCCCAGGAAAAGATGTAAGCCCCGTATATATCAATGACGAGGCCAAGCATTATATATCCACATCACATAGTGCAGGAGCAGCTGCAACCCCTCAAAATACTAACAAAGGCCTCAAGTCTCCTCTGATAAATACACAACTGCTCACTCTTTGCTACTGCTCTAGAAACACGTATCCTAACTTCCTCCATAGATACGTTATTTTTAGATGTGAAAAGTCACTATATTTTTTTTAACCAAGCTCTGTGAATGTTTCAGGAATGTGAAGCCAGATACACAGTTATTAAAGATTGATATTTCCCAAGCCATTCACAATAAATTCCCAAACAACTATATTACATGCCAATTGACAAAATTCACCAGCAACCTACTAATGCATATGGGCAGACCTGTACCTCCCTGCATTCAACTACAAAAAAAGAAACATTTTGTGCATTCCTTTCTTGTTCCAAAGTGTCTCTTGTTAATAGTGGACTTTTCTTTTAAGCAAAGTATCAAAGAGAAGTTTTGTTATTGTAGGTTTTGGATTTTAGTACACTATATCATAAAATCTGGGGCAGGTCAAAGGCTGGAATTTTTAATTGTGAAACAAAGTAACAATTATTTCTCTAGCTGCTGCATTCTTCTCTAATAGATTATTTTTTCCCCTGATAACTGGTAACATCACTCTGAAGAACAGAATTACTATTCAAGACATGACTACATGAATAGAGCCCAGAAGGAAGGACACACTGGTGATACAGAGCCTGAAGGAGGAGCTGATGTGGTATATTAGAGGTATTGGCTCAGACTATGAGCAAAGGAGAAGACCAGTGGCTCAGTGTAGAAAGAAGGCAAGGCTGAGCCCTCAGTTCTGCACCAATGCTCTGTTTCTCTAGTCTTCTTTTGGTCCATCTTCCACAAACATACCCAGAATCTCGTTCCTGATAATTTATGCACTGCAACTTCTTTCAATTTCAAATCACACCTTCATGCCTGCCCAAAATAATCATCCAAGATCTTGCTTACAAGAGGGTTTTTCATGAAGTACATTCACTTTTCAGTTACTCTTTCTGTGAATCCTCCCTATTGTCCTCTATAGAAAACACTTTTCTGTGAAAGTAAGTTGTGGTACAGAGCCAATTGGACATCCTTTCAAAAATGCAAAATAACAACCCTGTATTTAGGAACTTCATTTTCAACTGACTAGCTACCAGGCATCATGGATATGAAATTATTATATTCTTGCAGAAATGCTCTTAAACCATTGCTATGTTCCTGCAAAACTTCATCAGAGGAGTTCAGTAAGTTAAAAAACATTAGGATGTATTTTTAAAAGAGAAAAGAAAGCATAAGAGGTAACATTAGGTATGTTTCACCATTCATCTAAACTCATAAGATATTTTTTGTATTCCTTTTTCTGTCACTCATCTCATTTATTCCTCTACATCGTGTAATCCCCCTAGTGTTGTGTCTTGTCTTCTGACAGGCTGCAAGCTCTTCAGAGCAAGCACAATTGTCTTACTTGCTATATAAATCAAGTTAGATGCTAATGCTAAATTATAATGTTTTGACAGGATTTTTAACTTGAACCTAATCATATGAAACAATAGAACTCTCTGATTTTCTTTCTACTGAACTTTTCTTCTTTTTTTTTAAAAAAAAGGATACCTGAAGGGGAGAAGCAGTGGTTTTATTCCTTATTGCTTAAAAATTCTTATTTTCATCCTATTTGTCTTTCAGGGAAAGCAAGTGAAAAAAGCTGGAAGTCATGAAAACAGAAGGAAAAAAGCCAACGGTATAAAGCATATAAAGAGTAAGAAACAATCGCAAATTCTTAAATTGTAATTTCCAAAACCAAATGTTACTCCAAATTCCATGAAAAATACTGGAATGCACACTTTCTTACAGTAGATTCTGCTGAATGAGAAGGAAATCTGTATTATGTTCTCCCCATTTTTGACAAGCTCTAGAAAAAGCCACAGTAATTTTACACTCAATTTATCACTTTAGTATAAAATGGATAATCACAATTGATGGCTAACTAACAGAGAAGCTACCATGTCTCTTCTAACCACTCATCCATTCTTATTCTTATCACCATTTTCCTTTCATTTTTTGTTTGTGTGATGGTGGACATCTAACAAAAGTCACAAGAGGCTGTCAAAGAAATGAGCAGTGCTCCATCACTTCTGGCTCAAGGAATTAGAAATTTTAGACAAAGAAGGTAAAGAGTATATAGAAGATATCAACAGTGGCTTCCAAAAAGAAATCCAAGCTGGTTTCCTGATTTTCTTTGAGCACTGCTCAGGAAAGCATAGACCAAGAGCTGCCTATGAGGAGGTGACTGACAAGATAGGGCTAGGATTCTCACACAAATGTTTGGATGTGAGATGAGTCAATGGACATAAATTGAATCAAGAGAGAATCAGATCTTCTCCATGAGGAGAGACAGATGTTAAAACAGACTGTTACAACAGGTTGCACAGCCTCTGTCCTTGGAGGCTTTCAGACCTTGCATGAATAAAACCCTAAGTAACCGGGCCTTGTCTCCTAAATGATCCTGCTTGGAAGAAGAGGTTGGACTTTATATATATATATATACATACACACATTTGTTGAATAGATGACAGTTGTTAAAAAGCTCTGAAATCAAGGAAAGCAAATGTGTTTTCACAGCAGTCTGTACACACTCATGAAATGAAAAACTGGCACTTTCAGTTACCCAACAATGGACTACAGTGCCACAACAACAGGGCACTTTCATGCCCTAGTTCTAGGGCCTAGAAAATGAACTGGAACTATCAGTCTCTTTTCAAAGGACGCTCTTCTTGCTTCTTTATTTTATTTTTATTACCATTATTACGAAAAGACACACACGGATCAGGGACTAAGAGATTCTTTCAGTTAGAAATAGTCTTTTGTTGTCTTGTTATTTTTTGCAGTCTTGATGCCTTCCATTGCACTTGCAGCATTACAGAAGTGACGCATTCTCATGCATGCTAAAAGGCAAAGATGTTACCAAAAATTCCTCCTTCTCACTGTTTTCTATCCACAATGCCATTACTCTCTTCTTATCCTGGGGGGGGAACATGAGGGTTTAGTCATATGCTCATTCTTTTCCAAGGCATAAACAGTAGCCCTGAAAGATGACTACTATCTTTATAAAGAAGCTACAGTATGTGGTCCTCACAACACATGGTTCCTATTTTTGTCATTCTGATAAAAGCATAGCAATGTCAATTCCTTTCTCTTGTGATTTGGTGATTGTCAATGATCTGGATGTCAGCTGATGCAGCTGACAGTTAAATCAGAAATTAGTGCTCAGTCTCTTTAGAAGCCAGACACTGAGCACAAGAAAAATTAGAAGATGGTCCACATGATACCCCATTAAATAATGAAACATGTGACTGACTAAAAAACAGAGATACAACAGCAAATTTCCTTGAGGAAGTTTATGGTATTTAGCTCCTACACATTAATTTTATTGTACTGTATGAGGAACCAATTAACTGAGAGTTTAATTTACATTGGACTTCAGAATTACTGTTCAGAATATAGATGAACAGTAAATTCAGCATATTGTAATGTTATTAGGCTTGGCTTGTTCATCTCACATATTTTTGTCAATTTTAAAAGGTAATTAGGTATTTCATCAATAATTTGTATGCTTTGTTTTATTTAGAACATTTTCAGCAGCAACAAGCTTATATGTAAGACACACACAATGTTCCAATTGTGTTTTCAGATTTCCCTCCCGTAATTGGATATGGTTGAAATATCCATTAAAGTGCTTTCAGAAAACCTCATGTTGATGACATCTGACTGGGAACACAATACAATTTGTTACAACAAATTATCCACAAGGGAGGGAGGAGGAATGGGTGAAGAAAAACAATTCTTGTTTCCAAAATTTGGCAGATTTCCATAAAAACAAAAGAGGTATCAGCAAAATGAAGGCTACATTACAAGAATTCCTGAAAATTTAGAAATAACCCAGAAAATATATTTGGGTTAAATCCCACTTCTAGAAATGCAAACTTAATAACCATTGTTTCCTGAGATGAGAAACCAAATCCTAAAAATCCCATCTAATTAAATTTCTTACACACCTCAGCATAGAAAATGAAGAATTTGTTTTCTTCACCCTCCAGAGAAGAAACCATTTGGTACTCAGCAGCCACCATCATATTGAAAAAGCTCCAGACAGGCACAACATATCCCACAACCATAAGCGGTTGGCCAACATTTCCTTTCCACTTCCATCATCAAATGCTTAAAGAAGCAATGAAGGTACACTTTCCAAAATTAATCTTACTTAACATCATTAATTGAGGAGGAGCCACATTCTTTACAGAGTTTCACCTGTTGTGTTTTTTTTTAGTGAAAAGCAAAATGTAAACATTGCTGCAAGTGCAGAACCACAGAGGAAGGAGGGGAAAGCAGCCTGTCCTGCTCCATTCCGCTCATTCCTGTTGTTGAACAATACCCCACTACCACTCTTCTCAGCCTAATTCCTGCCTTTTCTGCAAATAGTTCTCCAAAATCAGCCCCTTCCCCTTTCATAAATCTTCATTCCATTCTCTTTGTTACCCCTTATGTGGGAGGGACAATCATGCCTTAATATTCTACATGAAATTTGATACATATGTGCATTAATAAATGTATCACACTACCTACATCTAAAAAAGAACCCTCCTCTGAGGTGGAATTAGGCAGTTTTCAAAGTGCACAACACAAAACTTATTTTCTATCACTTGCACTGCTTTTGTATTTTAAAAGCACTTCGCAGATATTAATTAGCTCTAAATAAATTCTAATTATTTCTATGAGTGGCCCTGGCAGATCTGTATCATCTGGTGTGAAATCTGACTTCAGTGAAGTCACCAGCAACTGCTCCTGAGACCTCAGCAGAACTGACATTTCTCTCATCATTCCAAAAATGCCGGGAGTTGTGTATATCATCTGACAAGTAACACAAGTGAAGCCAAACCAGAAATAGTAAGAGTAACAAACAACAGGATTACAGAATGCTGGATGACAATAAAAAGAGACTCAATCTGCATACCCTAAATGTGAGATAAGCTTTGCCAGTCAGGTAAATGCAGTAATTGGGCTATGTTTGGTGTGAGTATCACCTGAAATCGAAGGAGCTCACCTGCTGCCTAAACAAATTAATATGTTTAGGATGCTGGGGTTAACTGCTAACATTTGCTCATGCCCCAGGTCACTTTGTTAACACCCCATTTAGAAATATCAACTCTATTTATAAAGAGATTTGCATTATACCGCTACATGTAATTACACATATTACCTGTTATGCATATAATAAAATACATATAAAGAGGTTTGCACAGAAATCAAAATACTTAACTCCAACAACACACTGAGAAAGGATAGCCAGGTATGTAATAAATAAGCAGGTAACCAGTATTTTTCTTCTTAATTGTGGACAATACAATCCATCACATAATGCCAACTTATTTTTCTCATACATAATAATTGCTTTGGTTGTAAGTAACAGTACTGAATATTTTATACACCATTCAATTATATCTAGGTGTGGGGGTTAAAAACCACCTGGAACCATAGATTACAAATCTTTTTCTCAAATAGAAATGTAATCCTAATAGAAGTTCCTCCCTATTTGTCTGCCAAGTTTACCACCACACAATATGCCACACAGAAAAAAGGGGAAGTGTCAACTTGTGTAAATTGTCCCTTATGTAATGCAACCATCTGTTTAAAAAAAAAAACAAAATGAAAAATCAAGCCACTCCCAAGCATGATCTGCCCTGGAGATAAAGAAAGAAAGGGAAATCTACTGCATCTAATCAGAAGCCAAAGACCATGACCTGCCATGTAACCATGGAGAAAATATTTACCCCCCTCCTTCCTGTATTTACCCAATTTTTCAAAACATTTGGAAAAGTATAAGTGCACTTATCAGAGACTGATATTGTGCACATATTAGAGACTGATACTGTTGTCTTCTTTTTTGAGCATTTCAGCTGTCCAGAGTATTTCCAGTTGGGTAGGAACCAAAGCAAAGAAACCTCCTTGTTTTCAGTAAAAGGAAGAACAGCTCTCACTAGTGATGGCACCAGCAATGTCTGAAGGCCCCCAAGTTCCCAGTCACTGGCAAACTCTTTATAAATCAAGTATTGGTACACTCTTGCTCTGTTCTTATATTCTTTTTCAGGTATCTGCCTGAAAGGAATCCAAATGAACCACAGCTATGAACCATTAGGACTATTTTTGTGTCATCATCAGTCAAATACTCAGAAAAGGAAGTACATGCAAATAAGTCAGTATTCTTCCTTACCACAGTCTCTCTCCAAACAAGTCATTAGTCCATTGGAAAGCATTGGATGAGGAGTCCTACTCTCAGAAACCACTGAGAGACAAATATTTGATCCTCTGTTGCTCTGACAAGGACAGATGAATCAGAAAGCACTGACTAAGTTAGTTTGTTTTCATTATCTAAGCTGACTGAATGAAAATTATATACCGGTATGACTTGGCATTCATTACTTTTTCTCCTTCACTGACTGCAAGGATTGCTCACACATTCACTTCCAGCTGCAGCTGTGCTGGCTGAAGAGGCCACCATCTCCAACCACAGCCCCCTGCCAAAGGTTAACACTGTGACCAAGCTGCTTATTTAATTGCTTCCCAACATGTTTTCAGTAAAATGAGCCAGCTAATTTTAAGCCATTTTAACAGAAAGTCCTTGCTATCCCAGCCTGGATGGGAGCACGTCAGGGAGAGCTTAAGCAAGAAGGTTGGCCAGCATGCCAGAAGTTATAGGTGAGGTAAGGAGCAACTGGAGGCAGCTATCTCTTCAGTTACTTGGATGGAAGTAACCCATCCTTGAGAGGTGATCAACAGCACAACTGACTAGAGATCTGCAGTGCCTTAGGTGACATGCTGCTGAATTTGATACTCTTGGAGATCAAAAGAGCAGGGCATGTAACAGTATAATTGCCCCAAACATATATGCAAGGTACTCAGCATCATTACAGAATCACAGGCTGTCAGGGACTGGAATGGACCTTGGGAGATCATCTAGTTCAATCCCCCTGCAGAAGCTGGAACACCCAGATCAGGTCACAAAGGAAGGCATCCAGGAAGAGTTTGAATGTCTCCAGAGAAGGAGACCCCACACCCTCTCTGTGCAGCCTGGTGCCCCTGTTCACTCACACTGACAAAGTTTTTTCTCATACTTCTGTGGAACCTCCTCTGTTCCAGCTTGCACTCACTGCCCCTTGTCCTATTATTGGATGTCACTGAGAAGAGCCTGGCTCCATCCTCCTGACACTCACTCTTTACATATTTATAAACATGAATGTGGTTAGCCCTCAGTCTCCTCCATCCTAAAGAGACCCAGCTCCCTCAGCCTTTCCTGAAGGGAGATGGTCCAATCCCGTCACAATCTTCGTGGCTCTGTGCTGGACTTTCTCAGCACTTCCTTGTCCTACTTCAACCGAGGGCCCAACACTCCAGGTGTGGTCTCACCAAGGCAGAGCAGAGGGAGAGGAGAACCCCTCTCCATCTACTGACTATGCCCCCTCTAATATACCCCAGAATGCCATTGGCCTTCCTGGCCACAAGGACTCATTACTGGCTCATGGTCACTCTGCTGCCCTCTGAGACTCTGCTCTCTAACAGCTCAGTCCTCGACTTATACTGATACATGTGGTTGATCTTGCCCATATGTAAGACACAACACTTGCCCTTCTTATATTTAATTGAATTTCTCCCCACCTAACTCTTCAGCCTGTCCAGGTGTCATTGGAGGCAGCACAGCCTTCTGGTGTACTGCCACTCCTCCCAGTTTGTGTCATCAGCAAACTTGCTGACAGTACACTCCAGTCCGTCATCCAAGTCACTGATGAATATTTTGAATAATACTGGTTATGAAAATGTTGTTTGTTCTCTCCTTTTTCTCCCACAAATTTTCAAATCTCTCTCTTATTAAGAAACAGTATATGAAAATTATTATAGTTCTTTGCTATTTGTGACTGGAACCGAATTATCCCATGGAGATTTCTCTTGTTCTTATGTGCAGCTTATTAATGAACAGCAGCTACTTAAGAACAGAATCATCCCAAGAGAATTCCTGCCAATTAGGCACACAAAATAATTCTGAACATCTATCATCAGTCCTTTCCACAAGAACTGTCCATACATAAAAGTGATTCCACTTTGTAAGGTGAATGAGCCTAATTTAAAATATATAATGGCATTCAGGTAAAGATGCTGGTAGTTGGATCTTCAGAATTTCACAGGAAAGCCTTGCATCCAAAAGCAAACTCAAAGTTAGGCACTTAACATGCTGAGGAGCTGAACAAATTAATGTATGTTCTCTTCTGCAGTGCTATACTGGTACCCCCTTTAGCTCAGCTCAGCCTAGCACAGGTGACTGCACTAAAGTTTACTGGACAAAAATTAGCTAAATGTTCCTGGGACTTAGATCCCAGTGCCTTTGTTGCTCTTTGGATGAAAGTTTAGTCTCCTACGTAACTCATGCACTTTAGAAAATTTTAACTCTTTGGTTTATAATCTAATCTACTACATCTTTATTAAGATGACTGATACATAAAAGCAGAAAAGTGGGAGAAATATATTTTGATGGCCTGTCAAAAATACTACTTGACGTGAACATGTTATAGCTTTAAGGCAACTATGTTTTTATATTGCTACAAGCTTTCCAGGTGTAGATAAATCCCTATATGCTGTTTGGTTTACATTGAACTGTGATTATAAAGAACAAAATCCTTCGAACTACTTATCACTTACCCTCAGCTTCTCAGTCAAATTCAGTTGAACATGCCAGGGAATAACCAAATACAGAGCTGTCTTTTTTCCCTGGCTTCTGCTCAGTCCTAGACTTTGGCATACTGTTCATTCCAAGCCTTACTGCCAGCAGCAGCAGTAACATCGCTTTTTTCCTTTTCCATTTTCAAGATTACACAAACATGTAACATCATAATTCATGGATGTGAGGAAGTATAGGACTGTCTTACAGTTAGTGTATATGCAGTAAAAGGAAGGACAAAAATCAACCTCAAATCTTTCTATCCAAATCAGACTTCACTAAGATGGAGCCAATTCTTTAAGATGGAAACCAAAATCTGACAATATATATAATGGGGTGCTTTCCTGACCTTTCCCAGGCTTACAGTTCTGGTAGCATTCATATTTAGTGTATCTTTCAGTCAAATATTCTGTAATGTGAATCACTGCCTCTCCCATTTGAGAGAGACAGCATGTGAAATCACTGGAAGAACTGCATGAGCATATACTTTGGCACTGCAGCTGCTATGGGATGTGAAGTCTTTTGAACAGTAATTTTCATAGTGGTCCCAGCCTGCATAATACTAGGAAAAGAGGTAAGTGGCCAAAGAAACTCAAGTTCTCATTCAAGCGCTGTATCTTCAATGTTACTAGGGGGTAAGCCAGTTGAACTAAAAGAATCTTTATTATTATGAAACTGCTGCAATGGGAAGAACTGAGTAACTCAAAACAATTGATGAGTTAATGAGTTAGTCGATGGTATAGATGGATACACTGACATGGACATAATACTGAACAAATTAGCTACAGAAAGAGAACAGTAGAACAAGCAAGTCCTGGATAACCCAGTAGGAAACTGATGTCAGAAGAGTTATACAAGCACAAATGTAGGAAAACACATCTATGAAATTCTTGCTGTAGCTAAGAATATTAAAGTAAATTAAGTTCCTCAGTTTTCTTTAACTTGTATTTATTACGATTCAGTTAACAGAACATGAAAGCCTATAGAAGGCTTAAATAAAATTTTCAAAAAATTCTGGGGAGTGTACAGAACAACTTAAATTCTTCAAAGATTAAATTAGTAGATGCTGTATATTTTAGTATCAGGATCTCGTAAGTATACTCATAGTTTGTATTAGTCCATAAAATTGAAAGGCATATGCTATCTTTGATCTCTGTGCAGAACCCCTGTTGAGATTAATGTGAGTTCTGTGTGAAGAAAGAGACTAGAATAGGCCCTCAGTTCACAAATAGTAACCAGGCTGCTTCAGGAAAAAATACATATTTTCATACAAGAGTGTTGAAATTTATTAGGACATTTCAAATAGCTTCTCTTCAGATGTACGTATGTGTGGTCACGAGCACACTGACTTGTCAAAAAGATCTGTCAGAAAGAAAGTGCACAAATCTACTCGTGTGAAATATTTTGCCATTATATTTAAACACATACTCCATCTCTGACAATCACTTCTTGTATGACAGTGACTAATTCTCTGTTTTACACTCATACATGGGAGTTAATGGTTTTGTCCATCAGGAGAAAGAAATTTGGCCCTATACCCACTTCTGGTTAAAAAAAAATAAAAAAATCTACAGGACTTACTGCATCCCGCTTTGTAGCTGAAACCAGGAGGAAGAAGGAATCCTTGCTGCGCAGCTGCTGCTAGGGTTCGTTGGTCTGGAGGGAATACGGGGATCATTAACGGAGGCAGCTGACCCTGGACCTGCTGAACAGGAGAGGGAAAATCAAACGTGGAAATTTTCAGGGGAAAATGCCTGTTTACATGCTCACTCTTCTGATCTCAGAGGTCATGTTTAAATATGCTCCTCCAGAACGGGGTGCTCCTGTAGCTTCAACTATCTAGCCTCAGTTTAATTACCATACGAACTACATTAATCCTCAATAAACCAAAGGATTCCACTAACGCATACCTGTATCCCAATTAATCATGCACACACCCCAGTCAGTAACATCTCACTTCTCTTTTGACTACAGGGTGGGTTTTCCTTCTCTTTTATTGCACTGTGTAATATCTCTGCCTCAGACAGCCGCTTTCACCCTGACAGAGCCCAAACCAAGATCCACACAAACAGAGGTACAAATAAGTGTACAAGCAGCATACAGTATAGCCAGTTGTTTTTTTCCTGCCCACATACATGCACTTGTACATGTCTCTGGGACAGTAAGAAAAAAAATCAGAAACACTTGATTCACAAATAAAACTCAGGTACATGTGAAGCATTAGCTATTCGACTTTCTACATAACCATGCAAATTAGGAAATGGAAAATATTATATCGTATATGGATACTGCTGGGTACTTAAAACATGCAGAAATGACTTATCAAAATGGGAAGTCATCTTAATAGTAATGCTTTTACTCAGTTTTTAATTACTAGGAATGGACATCACCTTTGTATTTCACAAGAAGTTTGCTAGATTGGTTTTAAGAATAAAGCAGCATTGTAATGACCAGATTAGTCAGTCAAGGGCAACTGACTTTTAAAGAGAATCTCATCTAGATTTTTAATGACAAAAACTGAGGCATCAGAAGTAGATATTGTATCAAAGAGTATAATTCATTTTGTGGTCTGTAGCCTTCAGATGTGAGGAGAATTAGGGAGATAAACAACCTTTTATTGGATTACTCCACTAACGCAGAGCAGAACTGTCAACAGAGAACCTGTGCCAGCTTCTTGCTTGACACAGTTCAGACTACAGTATCTACACTTAATTTTATTTTATCTCCTGAAGATCCAGGAGATCCAGCCGTGGTTCACATTGTTACAAGGCAGAAGAGTGGTGTGAAATTCAGAAAGCTAACCTCTTAGTTTATGCCAGGACCTGTCAATACCTGTGTGTGGGCTGAATGCATTGTTCTACATGGAAACAATTTGCAAGGATGGAGTTCAAGAGTGGTGTTGATGGGAATTCCTATACTGGGAGATTAAGATCGGGACTGAAGCTAGAGTAGATGTAGCTCCACTCACTCAACTAACTCAACCCATTTTTTGTTACTTCTGTATCAGAATGCAGAATCAGTCTGTTCTGAGGCTGTTAACTAGAAGGCATACATACTTTCAATTGGATTGCTGGCGAAAAGAAAAACAATAAAAGTGTGATTTCTTTTCTATCCCCACTCAGTCACCCAAGAACTGCTTCATGTCTGCCGTTTATTTTATGCTTGTTTTTTTTGAGGCTTTTTTTTTTTTTTTCCCCCCAAGATGAAAACAAAGTAACTGTATTCTTCTAGAACAAAAATGAACAGCCATGTGGAATTTTTGCATACTACACTTCTTCGGCAAAAAGTCACAGAACTTTTCTTTTAAATGGTTTCTGAGGATGAAAGTGAATTTGCCAAGCAAAGAAGCTTCAAAACAGGACTCAAAAACACTAATAGAAAGACAGATGGTTCTACTAAGAGCCTCGCTGCCAAAAAAAAAGCTAAAAAAAAGTGAAAAAAATGGAGTGATGTTATTGAAGCTGACTGCAAAGTTCTCTGATGACTGCAAATACTCCTGTCCCACTGCAAGTGTTAACTCTGCCTCCAGGGCTAATATAACTAAAGCACCACACACACACAAATTGTCATTGCCAAGCCCACAATGTAGCACAAGTCTGCACTTGATTCCAAGTGACTGCCAAACACACGAGCAAAACACCACTGAAAAATTCCCATTTAGGAAAACATTTACCAGGAAAATGCCCTTTCTGCTTAAATCTCATTGCTGCATTTCAGTTTTTATCAAGTTGCTGCTCTTCGCAATGGGGCTTATACCCACTAATTTTAAATGACACAACCCCAGTTGTGCTAAGGGTTTAAGAACTAGAGTGATGAGGATAGTTTGCATGGATACAGAAATAACCCAGTCAAAACAATGTGATTTTCCATCCAGAATGGAACGTATGTAACATCACTCAAGCACTTACACTTCATTTTCTCACAAATGCAAATAAACGCAAACATCAGTTTCTTTTAATCCAATTACCTCACACAATGCAATGCAATGCAAATTATGGACTCTTCATTTTTATTTAACTACTACATCTTAACTTTTGTTATGTTTATTATTATTACATAGAATTGCTAGGATACAACTGTTTCAACTGGCACAGAATACAGGCTCTCCTTCTGAGTTTTACAGGAAGAGTATTTTCCTCCCTTCTTTTTTAATCCCCATTACTATATCAGTTACATCTCTAACAAATATTTTTTCTTATATAGTTTACATCCTTTCCAGTGTTTTCTCAATGGTAGCTTCTTGATTTCTAATTCGAAAGTAACAGACTGCAAATCAGAGCTTTCTTTCAGACCTTTCAAAATGTGTGGCTAATGGACACAGCTATGTCCATAAAATGAAATACATCTTTAACAACCTAAAAATGCATATAACTGTCAAGATTTTCCACTTGCCAGTCTTCCTACGCAATTTTATCTTCTTAGTTGTAATTTCCCAAAGCAAAAGGATGTATTTTAAATTCTCACAAAAATCATAATGGGCTACAATTTCACTTTGTAACTTCTCATCTACTTTGCAATATTAGTCTGGCTGATACTGATACAATCTTTCAAGGACCTGTTTTTTTTCTTTACTACTGAACAGTATTGCCATGATGTCAACATATCACACAGTTCCCTGGTGTTGCTTTTATTCTGAATACTGTCTTCACATAAGAAACCGACCAAAAGTACACTTGTACTGCATGACACACTGTAGAGGCAAGATATGCAAAGAGAAGGCATATGACATATATATTAACAATGAGAAAATTAGTTGAATGCCATGAAAGCCGTAATATTTTTTTACAGTAATTAATAGCCACAGAAGCCATACTCTCACATAGCCCTGATAAGTATTTTGGGACAAGAGGGAAGTCCATACAGCAATGAAAGAATTAAAAACCATACCACTTGAGATTTAGATTATAAGAAATACTCCCTGCCCTTAAGGAAGCCAATACACATGAGTTCAAAAAGGCCACGAAAGTAAGGGTTCTTCAATTCATACTGAGGACACTAAATCATCTTCTGTAACTGCAAAATATTTTAGGAGTGCAAGAAACTGTAACCAAGTTTCACCTGAAGTCAAAACCCACATCACGGGCCTAGCCATAAAGAACAGCATGAGCTCATGACAAGTAACTAATAGAAGTATATCCACTGTCCAAGTGGATAGGCATCCACAGCCTGGAGAGGTTTTTGATTTTGGGAAGTGCCTCACTATCTTAATTTGTTTCAGTGCCTATGAAAAAAATCT
The DNA here is from genome assembly GCA_013400935.1 of Turnix velox. Taxonomy (NCBI): domain Eukaryota; kingdom Metazoa; phylum Chordata; class Aves; order Charadriiformes; family Turnicidae; genus Turnix; species Turnix velox. The sequence goes on along the minus strand of VZTY01012885.1, from coordinate 146,876 downwards.
GCCCTTAAATGACTTATCCTTATCAAAAGAAATTTGTTAGTAAACTTCGAGTTGATTTAAGTTGTTGAAGTCGGGACCAGCATCTTCACAAATCTGTGCATGACTTCACCATAACAAATACAATTGTACAAAGACAGTGTAGCCACAGCTAGATTCCCAGCAATCCCAATTTCATTATACTGTAATATTTCTACCTAAATTTCAGTCTCCTACCTGCTTTTAGGAACATACTATGGTAACCACAGCTACCTAAGCACTAAGTAGTATGTTTTTAACAGTTACCCCTGCTGTTTGTTACTAGCTCCTGCTGTGACTTCTATAAATTCAGACTGCAAACACTCGACAGTTGCAGTTCTACTTTATCTTCTGCAAAATGTCATGTGTGTTTGGGACATTATATAAGTAGCTACAAAGACAAAATAGTTTAAAGAAACATTCAGGTTGCAAAGTTAGACCTTCGAAGCCTTGAATCAGCTTAGCATGCATGAGCTTGTTTTAGTGCTTTACATCCATGCATCCTGACACAGTCTTTAATTAAAATTTCACCACTTTCCACCTCCATGGATCTTCCTTAATCTAGCAGCCGCATATTTTTTCTCATGTAATGTAAATCCATACTTGCAACACATTTAAGCCCAAAACACAGCAGCTGCTATTTGTTTTATTTATATTATCTTTATATATATCCACCAATTTCATTTCTGTAGTTGCTCATTGGACATTTGTCACCATAAATTTTTATTGAAGTTTTCCTCTCTCTAAGGAAAATACGTTACGAAACACCTCTAGTTCCCCCAAAGCAATTCTATCCTTTTTGGTGGGACTGATGATAGAACAGATTAAAACAATGCCCTCTTCTAAAAAAACTGACAAAACTGTGAGCAGTACTTTACTATTCAGCTATTTAAAAGATGCCCTTCAAGAGCTGTCCAAGTGCACTGCAGAAATGATGTCTTACATGGTTCCTGATGTAGAAGTGTGACTAATTTTTATTTTTGCTTGAGTTAATCTCAGCTATCTTGAAGAATTTCAGATTTTGCATTCCAAGAAGAGTGGATGCACATGAATGATTTGTTTAACTTCCAAGTGTTGTATGGTAATCTTCTTGCCTGTGACTTGTTTATAAGTTAAGCATCTCTTCTACTGTATATGAAAGAATGTAATGTACATTTAGCATGCAAACCCATAAATCTGTCCTTCAAAAATGACATGTTTAATTGCAATGGTCCCTCTTCCTCCAGAAACACTTGGCTCATGGTGGTGCATGCTATGCTGATGGACTGGATTCTTTAATTAGCATATGTGTTGGCCATCTCCTGCTTTCTCTCACATCCCTCCAACGTCTATCTTAAGGGAAATAAAAATATATGTCCTCATATAACTACAATCTGCTATTTTCCCTTACAGTGATGTTTAAAATAAGAAAAGAAAATGTCATTCTCCTAATTCTCTCCCCTACATCAGTTCCCTAAATTGGCATAAGTGCCTCCTAAATCTATACAGCAGAGAGCCTTGCCTATCCAGGAAATGCAATGATCACTTGCCTACTGAGTTTGTGATGGCTTTTTATGGGGTGCTTAGAGAGTGATTAAGACACAAAACAGAAGGTCAATGCCAAGAACCCAAGATGCAGAGAGAAGGACACTGATGAGACAGCACATCCATTTCACCCCATGCTCTGACCTAACACTTAGGGTTTCCTACTGAGGAGCAGCTTGCTTCTCTGCCAGATATACTGGGAATATATATCTATAGGGGATAGGGGATGCCAATAAAGGATTTTGTGAATGTTTTTCTTCCCAATCTCTTCTCAATAATTCTTCTGCAGTGGATGGTTTGAGCCCTTAAAGTTATTCTTCTTCTTGTTGCGTAAGAGGCTTACACAATTCGTTCCAGCACTTATCAAAATTCACCCTCAAATCTGAACACACAATTGTTACATTGTATGTGTCTTACATACCAGCTCGTTGCTGCTGAAAATGTTCTAAATAGAATAACGCACACAAGGTTATATACACCTTACATTACTCAATAGTAACACCACACAACTGTTTGCAGTCATAGTGATCACAGGAAAACACTCTCTCACAGTGGTAAACTTTTAAGAAGAATAAAAAAGCTATTTAGGGAGACACATCTCCCTCTCACATTCTTCATTACAACTCCACTAACACAGAAGAACTCCACCTGGAGTGACAGTGAGGAAAAATTGTAAGTCTGACAGAAAATAGAAACAATATTTAAGAGCTAATAGCTGTTATGTGCACAACTTGGCTTATAGAAAATACAAGGACAGCTAGAAGACATCTCAGAAAATTACATAAATATTTCTCATTTTAAAAAAGCAAGTCTGGAAATTTTCTTTCCTTGCTCACTCCTGCAACTAGCAGTGTCAATCTCAAATTCATCTCATCACAAATTACGACTAAATGAACACATGCTTAGCCTTTTTAACCGAAGTGCAGAGAAGTGCCTTAAACTGCCAAATACTACAGACAGTAGCTGTTCCCATATTGGTAACTTGTTTCCAAAGACTTCTCTCCTTCACTTTATACTACAGAACAAAACAGACTGGTGAGAGACAAACACCTCCAGCGGCACTTTCAAGAACATAAGCCAAAAAAACTAGCATTCAGGAATACCTCTTGGATACTTTCAAAGGAAAAAGCAGTATTACTTATTCATTTATGTAACTAAAATATACAACTTTATAGCACTTCTATATTTTATTTGATGCAGAAAAAAACATTAAGAGGAAGGAAGAAAAGCAGCAAGATGACTTTTGCATTTGGGATGACGTGTATCAAGGAGTATTCATGCTTGTGCCACTAAGGTATCTACAGAGCAATTCTGCCACGAAGACATTTGAATGAATACTCCACCTGAAAAGAAAGAAGCGTCTGAAAAAGAGCATAACCCAGAATTCATTCCAATCTGCAGCTGTTTTAAGTCAAAAACATGAAGAATTCATGCAGGAATGCCTGCTCCAGACTACACAACACCCCCATGTGTGGGGTCCTCTGGCAATAAAGAGGCTTTTTAGGGTAAGTCATGTAATTTAGGTAACAGCTATACAGGAAGACTGAAGTGCACGCTCAAACTAGCCCTTTCTAATCATAGTCAATTGCAGCTCAAGAGCATAACACAAAATAGTTTGCTCTTTCCCTTTTACAGAAGATGAAGATACAGTGTTTGATTGATAGAGCCATTTGTCTCATGAACAGGATAAAGATAGCAGAGTACACAGAATTTGCTTTTTGAGCTATGATGATCAGTGTTTGGGCCAAACTTCACCTTAATATTCACAAATAGCTATAGCTTCCAAGCACCTGGACACCTTCTTTAAAAATGAGTAGCCTTCCTAGAAGAACAAGCCAAGACTATAATGGAAGGTTGCCACCAAATTGCAGCTGTAAAAACTGCTGATTTATATGGTATTCTGTTATCTATTTGTGTTTTTGCTGGATAACAGCAACCTGCTCCTAAATATTACCGGCTCCTAAATATTACATAGCAAGAGTTAATCTGCAAAATCCCTTCCTTCAAACTGGAAAATGTATGAACTTAGATTAATGTT
>VZTY01012885.1:125829-138636 GCA_013400935.1 Turnix velox | reverse complement strand
GGGTTGGAACTCCATGATCTTTAAGGTCCCTTCCAACCAAACTATTCTATGATTCTATGTACAATAATTTCTTTTTTTTGATTTACTGCCTTGAAATACTCATATATCATAGACCTAGTTCACTTTTTAAGCCACTAGGTATTAGAGGACAATTTACAAGTAATTTGCATTTTTTTTTCTGTGCCTATGGTTTTGGTAAGTCTTCCAAACCTAATGACTGTTCTTTTGGCCAGCAACATAAATGCTGTAATCACACAATTATTGTGCTGTGAACAGTTTAATTCAGCATTTTGTTCTCAACCACAGAACAATTACTCAACAATTTTGGTTAACCATACTAGCTCACTGCCTGGAGAGGAACCAGGATATTCACAAAATCTATTGTCTTACATAAAGGCAGTCAGTAGATTCTTATCTGTAACAAGTTTCCAGCATCTCTTTGCTCTTTGGGGTACTTCCACAAATTCCTAGTTAATGAAAATAAATTACCAGCAGCATACTGTATTAGCTTATTCATCTTTATCTGTTGAATGCTTTTAATTGTGCATTTGCATATTAAAGAGAAAGGTAGATGTGATGTGTCGGCAAAAGAGGGATATAACAGGGCACTGTGAAAAGCTCTGGAAATTCTACAGCGATACTATCCATCTTATCTATTCTAAGCACAAACCGTGGCCATTCCCTCAGCTCCTCAGACATCCCTGTCTCTTAAGCAATAAGAGGAATTTTCTGATCAATTGATTTGTTCGTAGTATTGTTTTTACTGAAACACTGCCAGCCATAAAATACACGAGTCCTCTTTAAGAATCATTTGAGACAGAGAACAAAGACTTAATCCAGAATACAATCTCTAGGGCTGGATGCTTGGTACAAGTGAAAATCAGGGGCTTACTAATGAAAACCAACAAGCTAGTATGAGACAGCAGCAGCCTCAGCTTAACCATGGAACTGATGAACCTCCTTGGTTCACACAATATGACAGCACCTGATGCTTAGGCTGGGTAGAAGGCAGAGCAGGAGAAGCCCTCTAGCAGTCTTCACTCATTCACTGGCATGAGTGGGGATGTGTAAATTCACTTGAAACCCCCAATATTTCTGCCAGGTAAATAATTTTGCAAATGTTTTCTGGAAGTGGGAACATTTCTTTTTTCTTTAAATCTAGGCGCTAACAACAGGCTTTGTGTGATAGACCTGATAAACTGAATGAAAGTTCTGACACTCCAGTAGGAACAGATTTAAGTTAGTTAAGTGAGTATCAGGATCCTAGCATATTTTCTTCTGCAATTCTGGAAGCATTTTACCTAAGCAAATATAAACATTTTCATGTTTCAGCTCCTTTTCCACTTTTGCATTTGTTTCGCCTCGACAGTCACAGGGAATATTTTCATTCATAGCTGTGAATCTGAAAAATAAAACTGGCAATGCTGCTGAACAAGTAATATTAAACTAATTAAACAAAACTGATTCAATGACCTAGCATGACAGATCAAAAAGGAAACCATCAGCAAATGTAATGAAAACATAAAGCCATATTTTCTAAAATTTTTTAAGTACTCAGTTCTAAAAAGGGACTCGGTAATAGTCATTAATTTCTTAAGGCCAAAATTTGACCTGTACGAACCTTTCGTTGAATCCTTGTCTGCTGAAATCAATACAAATTGACCCCAACAGTACTCAGGAGAAATAATACAAACTAATAATTTTAATTAAAAAAAAAAAAGAAGCTATGAGGCATCTGAGGACCAGAACACGGGCTCAATGTCATCACCAGCAGGAGACTGAGCTATGACACTTCTTTTTTAGGTTCATTTATGACCTGAACAACACGCCTCTCTTTGCCTGAAATCCAGCTTCAGCAGATGAGGAGAAAAGTCTTGTCTCTCCTAAAATGTGGGAGACACAATGTGAGCTGCATTAAGGAAACAAAATGCCCAGTACAATCCCTTCCATTTCTCAGGCAACTGCTAAGCTTTCACCAGTCTGCTGCACACACACAAAAATGGAAGGGGTCTATCCCTTCTTTAACTGGTGTTTGTTGAAAAGAAAGCAGCTACATTTAACAATCTGTCACTGAGCTACAGGCCCCAGTGGTCGAGCCTTTCAGGTGATGCTCTGCCTCATTTCTGGATAATGCTGATCCTTCTAAGGGTCATGCAGAAGTTAAGTAAGTGCTTAGGTGTTCAGGACAGAGTGGTTACAGGGCATGTACAGAAGGAGAACCAGAGAAAACTTTTGGATCGGATCAGCAGGTGCTATGTTTGTTTAGATGCCCCCAAAGCTTCAGTTCTCATCTTAGAGGGTCTAAATGACAGCTGCATAGATGTGCCTATGCATTCAGGAAGTGCTCCTGTGTTCCTCTGTTTTGATGTTCCCAAAGGCTATATAAGTTCTGTTAGCAAGCATAAGTTTCCTTTTTTTTTGATGCAACCCTAAGCCATCCAGGCAGGAATTCTACAGAAAATTACTTTAGTGAACAATTTTGGAACTATGTTAGAGGGTCTAATACTGTTCATATATTCTTTACAAGCAAAGAAATAAAAAGATTACAGTGCCATACAATAACAACATGTTGCTTGTGTGTATGCATGGGCATCATTAATGAAAAACAGCTGCATTCCTGCAGTCAAAAGGTTTTGAATAAAGCAATCCTGGTGCTCCTTGTCACCTAAAGGAATGATTTAGGACATAAACTGCTGGCTTTCCAAGTAGCCTTGATGTATACAAGCACTTTGGTAACACCTCAATATCCCATAACAAATCAGTAACTACAAATGCATTTAATACGTGGTAAGGCAAATGAGAGCCTGCCTAACATCTTTGAGTACGATAACTTTCTCCAAAAAGAAAAGGATTATTTTAGCAGTTCAAACTCAAAATATTTTGCCAGAGAGCTTGTTCATTAAAATGTGACCCATTCTAAACACATCAGGTCCCTTTAAGACTAAAAGTCAGAGCTGTGTGTTCTGAGCCTTTTCATCAAGATGACTCATTCATTCATGGGAAGCATGGATTGTATGGCTGGCTTCTGGTAGCACTCTAAATTAGTACTCACACAATGGAGAGCTTATACAATTGCAGTAGTCCATATCCAGTAAAAACTGCCTCAGTGCCTTGAATAATGGGCCTTGCTAAGGCTCTAACAGCTTTGTAAGAACCTCCAAACAGCTGTACCGAACACATGACCTGCGCCATCTTCACAATGCCTGCTAACCATGAAAGCAAGCTTTGGGAACTATTTCCTCTGCACCCTCCCCATTGGACATCAATCCCTTCAGTTTTTAGGGAACAAGGGGATTTTTTTCTCCCCACTTCTTTCTTTCTTACCACCTCCTGTTCCCACCTCCTCCCCTTTCCAATCAGCTCTCCACTGATCATCCTTCATACTTCAGCCACTGCCCCAGAATACTTTGGACAATAGCACCGATTCCATCTGTGCTCTCCATTAAAGCCCTTGTAATCCTCCTCCGAACAGCTGGATGCTTAGACTCCACACACAGACACTCCTTCTGTGGAACCCTTTTGCTACAATTATGCTGAGGCTGTGCTTATTTCAGGCTCCTGCCTGCAAATGCCTTTTGTTGGGTCCACTAGGGCTGCACAGCAACAAATTCAACAATTTACCCAGACAGACGCAGGCTCAGGTGATAACGTGGTGCTTAGTCACCTCAGTGTCAAGCAGCACTTAAAAGATACCTTTCAGACAAACTACAATAGTAACGAGAAGCTTCATGTTTCTACCACAATATCAGATGATCATGAAGAAGCATCTTCAATTAATCATAATATTTTGAGACCTTAATTTTAACATTAGGAGGACTGCAATGCTATGTTTGTGCATTTCAAGAGCCACAATGGTTTAGCTCTCTCCTGGAACAGTATACGTGCAAGAGAATGATCTGACAATGTCTGTCATGGTCTGAAATGACTGTTATGGAAAGATCAGTAGAGCACATCCAAAGGCTAGTCTAGCTGCATGTCTCGTTTTTTCAGGAACTTAACTTTCCTCAGATTCAACCAGTGGAACAAGTCTCCATTACACAGAATCGCAGAATGTCAGGGATTGGTAGAGACCACAAGAGATCATCTGATCCAATGTCCCTGACAGAGCAGGAACACCTAGATCAGGTCACACAGGAATGTGTCCATCAATCTCACTTCACATAAGAAATACGTTAAATACATGTTCAGAAATATACAACAGTAACTCTAATGATTTTCACAAGATGCCTATGCTGACACTCTCATTAAACTCAATAGTGAGTCCTACACATCTAAGTGCATATAAAATGTATTTCAATATGAGACTATGTTTGTCTGTGTCTGCATACACATACGCATCATCTGTGCCCATACAGAACTATAAACACACACATTTCTCCAGTAGACATGCATGCATACGTCTCACACACCACACAAGCAAATGAGGAAAGCTATCTATAAATCTCATTTCTGGTATTTATTTTAAAATGTAAATATATGTGTATGTGCACATGTAATGATATTTACACATATCTATATACACACACAGTATGCACAAAACAGATTCCCCACACACAAGAGTCCACAGGCATATGCAAGCATATAGGCATAAAAGTGATGGTGATATCCCAGGGAATATTCAAAACAGAACGTATTCACCACACACCTCTGTCAGTTTCACTCACACAGCACACACTCTCCTGCCTAAACAAGGACAGAACCCTACAACTTCTGATCTCTCAGCCAATGATGCACAAAATCACAGAATGTCAAGGGCTGGAAGGGACCTCAAGACATCATCTAGTCCAATCCCATTGACAGAGCAGGAACACCCAGATCAGGTCACACAGGAAGGCATCCAAGCAGGGTTTGAATGTCTCCAGAGAAGGAGACCCCACACCCTCTCTGGGCAGCCTGTGCCACTGTTCTTTCACCTTCACCCTGACAAAGTTTTTTCTCCTATTTCTGTAGAATGTCCTGTGTTCCAGCTTGCACCCATTACCCTGAGTCCTATCATTGGAGGTCACTGAGAAGAACCTCACTCCATCCTCCCAATCCTCACCCTTTACATATTTATAAACATGAATGAGTTTCCGCCAAACTAAAGAGACCCAAACTCCCTCAGCCTTTCCTCAGAAGGGAAATGCTCCAATCCCTTCAACATTGTTGTGTCTCTGTGCTGGACCCTCTCCAGCAGTCCTTCTTCAACAGAGAGCCCCAGATGTGGTCTGTCCAGGACAGAGTAGAGAGGGAGGAGAACCCCCCTCCACCTACTGACCATGTCCCTTCTAATACCCCCCAAGATGCCATTGGCCTTCTTGGCCACAAGGACTCATTGCTGGCTCGTGGTCACCCTCCTGTCCACGAGGTCCCTCACCCCCCCCTCACATGTCTTTTCCTTCCTAACCTTTCTCAGTTTGTATTACTGAGCTGCCATATGACCCCTACTCAGTCCTAGGTCACAGTGACTTCCAAGCTTCTATATTTTGTAACATGAGGACTAAAATGAAAGGGTCTTTCTATAAACAGAAGTGGAGGATTGATGGTTACCTAATGTGGCTGACAACACATGCATGTAACCTTGAGACAAGATGACAATTCCAGTGATAACGTAATTTATGGAAATGCTGTCTCAGGTGAGTTTTCTAATTTTATTTGACCTATGGTATGAAGTAGTTTTACAAGTAGAGATTCTCAAAAAATCTGGCCAACAACTCTTCTGGAACACTCCAAAACATATTTAACCTTACTTTTTTAATATGTGGATTTCATACATTATAGAATATGGCACCATAAAGGTTTTAATGCCATTATTTGAAGATATGAAGCATGATGTGCAACTCGAAGTAGCAAACCTCTTCTAAACATATCAATAAACCCTCCCTGCAGCATCACTCCAGCATGTGTTTACTGATTTACCACACGCACCATGTACAAGAATAAAGACAGGCTGCCCATTGTTAATACCAAGATTAGTTTTTGTTGTAAACCCAAGAATTCAAAGTACATGGTTCAAAGCACAGATAAGTGACTAGATTAGATACTTTTCATTTAGTTTCCTCCCAATTCATGAGTGGTCATTTACCCTCCGAAGGCTTTTGGGTAGTTGGCTGTCAAAGAACGTACTTTCGGCTGAATTGCAGGTGATTTGGCCAAGATCTTTTTGTGATATGGTATTTAGAAACAGGTGCTAACTGTATTTCGAAAATTCTTTGAGGGCTCCTTTATGCCACATTGCTGTGACCTAGAAACTTCAAATGAGATTTATCCAAAAGATCTTGGCAACATCTAGCTTAAGGAAAGGCATGTTTGGGAAGTAACTCTCAGGTGCCTTAAGAACATCAGAATAGTCATCAGGCTTCAGCAGATTTTAAGGAGTGCCAAGTATCTGAAGAAGAACTGAGGTTTTATTTAAAAAAAAAAAGAAAAAAAAAAAAAAAGAAGTGTTTTCTCTCGGAGTTTTCCTTGAGGAAACAGTCTTTAAAATATAAACAAGTTCCTTAGAGTTTTGCCACAGCATTTCTGCTGCTATTTCTTAACTGCTATAAAGTTATTTTTTCTGTTTTAGTCAACTCTGGCAGATTGTCACCATTTGATCACATATAAATGCACCTGATAAAATTATACTATCGCCAGAAATTTCCATTTACTCTCACCTCCAATGGATTCAATAATTAGTCATCAAACTTCTCATTATAGGAAGTGTGAGGAAATAGATGTTCCAATTCAGAAGCAGTTAAGAAGGAAAAGCCAGATGATTGTCTTAATTTACCTGGCCTAAAATACCATGTCTGATCCTGGAAAAAGAACTTGAAGCTCAATCTAATTGCCCACACATGGTCTCTGGGTTCTCATTTACATTGTTTTTAAAACCAGGGTTCCCTGTCCTACAAGAGCTTCCCAGCAGAGGTTCTTCAGCCAAGCTCTGTTTCTGTTCCTTGCACAGAACATTCTGTTGCTAGCTGGGACTGTTACTTCAGCAATGTTTTAACTCTGTCAAGAAAGCTGAAGGCCACAGCAGAAACAGAGTGGTGTCAGAGCAGTGATACCACATTCTCTTAAAGTAAGTCTAAATTGCAAAGACCAAGTCTCATTTCAGATCTCCACAACAAATTCAAATATGGCTCAGACTTGCATAACAACAGGGAAAGATCAACTCCCAGCAAATCTGTACCAGAGTCTGAAGGTTTTGCTTCAAACCTTCTTAAAGATGACTACAGTTCCTTTCATTTCAATATGATCTGTTCAGCAGATACAACACCACATACTCCCCTCATTTCAAGTGAAGCAGAAATCTCACCTCAAGCTTTTTGACATCATCATTAGTTTCTTCTCAACTGAAAACCAACCTCTGACTTACTGTATCGCTGTTTGATTTACTTTACTTATTTTACTTATGCAATACAGCCAGTAACTGCACTAGGCATGTGTCAGAAGAAGAATTTGGAAGCTTTTACTCCCCCTCCTTTTGTGTAACACTAGTCTGCATAGATCTCAATCACTTCAGGATAGGATAAACCACTTTTCTTGCCATGACCATTGTACAATGTGGACTAGACATCATAAGACAAACAGAGCATTTTTAACAAAAATTACTCAGATTTTTTAAGCCCAAGAATTACCAGAAATAAAAAATATGCAATGATTATCTATTATGGATCATCTAAATGTCTGTTTACTTCATCCTATTAAGAACTGTATTCAAACTGTTTATTGATATGAACTGAACTACAGCTCTGAGGCTGTAAAAAAAGAAGCTGCAAGAAAAAAAAAATTAAGTATTTTCTTTTGGTTTCAGATATCCTGCTTTTTCTCTCCTGTTTTATAACCAGACTCTGCACTGAGGTATACAAACCCAGTCCATACTGGCACTGAAGAGAGTACACATCCATGGGAGAGGAGAGATTTAGTCTTTTCAGACTGTAAAATAATCTTATTGAATTTATCCTTGCTTTCTTTTTTTACTACAACTTGCAAGGAGAGAAATCTCAACATATATAATGTACACGCCGAGAAGATAAGATGGCAGTTTTCTGCATGCACTTTTACTGATCAAGTTTGCTAGATCATAATCTGAAATAAACCTTCTATTTGTAACGTCAGGGTAGCTTTAAGTTCATAGAATCAAAGCTTTTCACTCAGAGGGAGGCAGAAATAATTTCAACATGGACTAAATTCTTTTATGTCTAAGATTTTGGTTTCCTCTTTCTACTGATAAAAGTGAATGGGATTTCACACCTTAACTCTGATGAAACTAATGTCTTTAAGAACTTCACACAATGTCAGACCAGTTTCACCAGATAGTGGAAAACAGCCTATGCTGATTTACACCAGATGATGATCTGACACAGGATTCTTAAGGGTCACAGTTGTAAACAGTCAGTTCTGTATCATCCTGCATATACAACATTAACGCATACTGAATATACACCATTAACCTGGATCATGCCATTGCCTTTGATTCCCATGTTCAGTTGGTATTCATAAATTCTTTATGCAAATCAAGGACAGTATTTTATCTTTAAAAGACACCACATTTCTCTGGGTTTTATGAGAATATGCACTATTCTAGTGTGTGAAAAAGGATCACTGAGAATTTTGGAAAGATATAACAGACCAAATCCCATGAAATTTGTCCGGTTTAGGCTGCAAATCTGAATGATCTGATTTGCTGTACTTACTGTGAACCCAGGACAAATCAGTGAATCCATCCATACAAAGCTCATTGAAGGTTTAGGCTCTCGGACATTGAAGGCATAGAGAAACAAAATCATCAGTGAGCATCTTCACTAGGCATTGAAAAGGCCTTGGGAGTCCCAGTAAGGAGTGATGAAATAGGCAAGGAGCTAGAACTGGGTGGGGGAAGGAGGAAAATTAATATCCATTTTGATATATGGCTTAGTAGTTCAAATTACAGATGAATTTACAATACTCTCAACAAACCTCACTCCACGCTCTGAGAAATATTTTAAGAAAAATCAGGAACTCTATATAAACTTGCAAGTGTCCATAAGCAACCAGCTATGTGACTGAATTCCTGAAAGACTGAATCTTGCAGAGAAAAGAAGATAGGCCCACATTAAAACTTTTAATGACTTTAGTTAGGAAAAAAAAAAAAAGGGGGAACTTTGCAGCCAGCTGGCTCCATACCGAAAGCCAGGCTGCACAGCTTGAACTTAAAGCTATCTTAACATAATGAATAAGTGCCAATAATTAGCATATGTAGTGTGAACAGGTTTGCTGGCACAAGCAAGTGAAAAACTCCAAGGTAAAGTTATTATTAGGGAGTAATTAGCTCTGTGAAGTAAATGAGTGAAACAATAGCTGCCAGCACTGACAATATGGCTAACATCTGACTATGTGGAAGATAACATTGTAAAGTATTGCTCCCTGAGCTAGAATCTGTTAATAACCATATGTTAGTGTAATTAATGCAGAGTCTTTCTGACCTGTTGTCAAATAAGAACAATACTTTCTTGGAAACATTCAAACAGGCAGCCCTACTCTTGTGGATGGCAAAAAATAATTTGTGAAGTTGCTTACAAACACCTTTAATTCTGCATTACTTCAAAAAGAGCTAAAAAACAGCAAATGGGGGGAAAAATAAGAAAAAAAACCATTAAAGAGCCAACTGCTTTCAAGGTTGATGGCAAAAAGTTCAAACTCTTGATCAGTGCTCTCCACACTGACTAAATCAAATACTAAAGATTACTCTTGGGATGCTAGGGGTACTTGGAATCTATGCCCGGACCAAATTCTGTAATTTCCTTATATGTATGAATTGGGCTAAGCCCTATATCCAAAAAGTCCTTGAACTCCAGTGTGTTCAAATCTGAGACTGAGTTCTGAATTTTTCTGGCATGAGCCCATTTTCAAATTGAATGTGCCCCTCCAGGTGTCTGACATTCATCAGACATTATCTGCCAAGATCTTAATATATTGCTAGGTAGGGAGAGTCTCCATTTATCCCACATGCAGGACATTGGTAAAGAGGATTCTATGACTACAAGGTGCAAAGCTAAAGCTAATTTTTCTTGAGAAGGCACAAAAAATCATGCCCAGAAGTTCAGAATTTTCATAATAAATGGCACTGATGCAATATTTTTCTCCCTTCATATCAACAACTCAAAATGTTTCAGAGAGGTCTAGTAAATACAGTTTGCACAACAAGCCTTACATAATTACTGTGTTTTCAAGTCACTCTGATGATGTGGTGTACCCTGCAGATACACTATGGGTACGCATATCCCATGAAAAGCACCCCGTCTCTGAAGTTCTCTGCTACAAAGACATTTGTAATTTAATTTGAACACATCCGTATTCCAACTGAGCATCTCATATGCACCTCATTAGAGCATCCCCACTCATTGGTTCACAGAGACAGTTTTATAGAAGGGGCAAACTGTGGTCATGCATCTCAAAAGAACAGCCTTCATTTCCTAAAGAAAAAGTTTAACAACTTTAAGATCCTGGCCATATTTAATTCCAATTTAAAAAGAAAAAAAAAATCCTAAATTAAATGCAAGCTTGTTAGTGCTTTCCTTTTTCTCTTTTTGCATGGGGCAGCTTAAAAAAATCTGGTAGGTTTTCAATGTTTCACAGGCTATTATGGCTGGGCAAAGGAGCCCTGCACGTTTGAGATCGTGCACATTTATCTTCTCACTAAACATCTGTTTAAGGCTTGTGTGATCTACCTGTCAGCGCCAGTGATCCATAAAGTGTTTGAACCTCCTGTCACAAACCTCAGTGCTGGTTTGATCAGAGGCTTTGTGCACACTAATCACCCCCTTTATCTTTTCTAATGTTAGAAGAAAAAAAACCACAGCAAGGCTGTCTTCCAAACCTGACTGTAATTAATCTTTTCATGGGGGAACCTGCCTGGTTTAAAAAAGCAAGATCTCAAGGGCTGCTGCTCTTTTTCTGCAAGGGCTTTATTTTTCCTACCAGGCATCTTTACACTTGAGTGGTACCCTTTATAAAATACTTCAACTATATCCCAGTGACAGTGAAACAACCTTCAAGTTCATCTCATGAACGAAACCACTGGTAACTTTGCAGAGAAAAAGAAACCAATGAAAGGAGTTTGACAGAATCATATTTTAACTGCATGGGAAAAAAAGGGAATCAGAATAAGAACTGGTCACCTTTTCATGTCTCTCTTAAGCTGTTCTCTTCACTAATAATCCCACCGCTACCTTTCCTTTACTCAGCTGCACACAAACGTACTGAAAGCTGCAGAGTTCCCAAGAGGGAACAAATAACATCAGGTGCTTTTTGGTTTTATTAAAGCTTGCCTTTCTCCACTATTTGCTTTCTGTGACACACTATGAGTAACATAGACTACTATTCAAAGAGCACTTCCAGTGAGCTCATACTGAAGGGGAATGTGACAAGTTAAGTTTAAATTTATTCACATCTTTTCTGATAAAGGAAGCTTCCTTTGCTCCTCGGCATCCCTGAATTGAGACTTCAGTAGCTACTTAAAAATCCAGTGAGCAGAGAGTAGGAAGCAGGCAGAAACTGATGCTGCAAGACCAGATTTAGGTATGTATTTCATAGCAAATTATGTCAAATGATGACAGATTGATCCATGACTAAGCAGAGTTGTCTGGACAATTATCTAACCAGAACAAAGAACTTCAGGACTTTGTGCAATAAAATAATAGGTAATAATTGGTGGGAGATGACTGCCATGATTATATTGATGCCCCATATCAGACAACACTCTTCATTGCAAACTGCGTCACCACTAATTGCCAGAATCTAGCTGAATTCAAGAGGGAAGTGAGGTGAATCTTTCTATTGTTGTCATCATTTATAAATTATATTGTGGAAACATGCAGAGGTCCGTCTGGCTGTGCACAATCTTTTCTTTTTCTTTTTTTTTTCTTTTTTTTTACCAAGAAGATACCAGAAGTGGATCTTCTCTTAAAAAAAAGGTAGAAAGGGGGAAATGTCCACCAAGATTATTTAGAGGGCTGTTCTTGGCTCCAGTCTAGATTTCATTAATTTCCTAATTTCCAGCACGTAACTACAGCATTAAAGTTTGAAGAGTAATCTCAACAATTCTGAGGCCTGGACCATTATGGCAAGGTTACTGTACACATTTGGGGCACTTTAGAATCAAGTGTCAGACAAGATAAGTGAATGAACAAAACAATGATGTGAGCACCACCAGCACACCATCAGAACAGATCAAAATCAGAATGAAATGTAAGAAAAAAATACAATCACCAGGTCTGTGAAGACCCCTGGAGAAAAACCAAACTTCAATTTCAAGTTAGGGAAAACAATGAACTAATGCCTAGGCTGAAGGAACGAGCTGGGTCCAACAATACCAAGGGAAAGGAATAGATGATGGTCAGCATTTGGAAAACGTTTGTCCTGGTTTAGGCCCAAAAGGACCCCCCCTGTGACAGATGGCCACCCCTCCTCTCTCAGAAGAGAGGAGAGGAAGGAATGAGGAGATTTGTGAGTTTAGAAGAATTCCAAACTACTTTAATAGATAATGAAATAATAGATAAAATTAAAAGGAAAAGATAAAAAGTTATACAATATTTACAATACTGTATCAAGCTCCCGAGATGATGATCACGTCCCCAGCAGACGCAGGGAGAGTCCCAGGCTGGGGCCAGTTCAGTCAGGAGCTGGATGCCGGATCTGGATTCAGGAGTGCTCGGATCGGGGTCAAAGGCAGAGTCTTTCCTAGATGTCGACCATCAAAGAAAAGACGAAGGGAAGGGCAAGAGGCAAAGAGCCTGAGAAGGGGCCTGACCCTTCAATCCCTCAGCTTTTATACTGAGCATGGGGCAGAAGGGATGGAATACT
>VZTY01012885.1:111166-125810 GCA_013400935.1 Turnix velox | reverse complement strand
AGTCAGACAGAAGAGGCCTAGCTGAAAAGTGAAGTTACAAACTAGAAAATTTACCCTATTTTACCTCAAACCAGGACAACGTTCCACCAGGGAAGCAGGTACACAATAGAAGTATAAGAACAACAGAGGACTCAGCACTAAAGTCACAAGATTGACAAATACATGGTTGAAAGTTCAGGTGGGAGAAAAGAAAAAGTTGGATACTAGAAAAGCCATACCAAAAATAATCAAGAAGATTCAGGATAGGGGACAATAGAAACAGTCAATATGTTTTTTTGGAATAGGGAGGAACATGATATTGCTACCAATAATAAAGAATACAAGAAGCAGAGAAGTTTTGAGAAGAGATCTAATGAGTTCATTTGAGATTAATGCTTCTGTCCAAGATTGATGTTCTCTCTAAGTAGAGATTAAGGCACTCAAATCACAACTAATTTATCACTGTTACTTGATGGCCACTGAAAAACACCTGAAATTCCAAACTGCCTATAGAGTCCGTCTAAATTTGATAAAGGACAGAAGTCAACATCCAGATAAACTCTGTACCCTATAAACTTTGATTATGGAGTGAGGACAACACTAAACCAGCATTTTATCCAGTACACAATCCTATTGGTTAGTCTCAATCTCATTGAGTAATTAGGAGTTCAGAAGGTCTGAGATTCTGTAAAGGACATAATGTGCTGTAAAGAGTATCTTGGGCTTGGATAGGATTACAATAATAATAAAAAACATTTGAACCATCCTGTGTGTTTCAAGGAAGAAAAAGAAGATGTATCCACTCTTTAGAATTTCATTTAAAATTAATGATGATCAAGAGGTGTACCTGCAAGCACTTGCCCAAAACCTGCACCCAAATTCGCACTCATTAACTTAAAACCTGCTAAGCTACATTTTAAAGGAGAACTGCTTGGGAGAGCTGGCTGAAATCCTGGCTGCAGAAATACAATTGGCCAAACTGGATCATATAGAAGCAGTTATAGAAAAAGTAGGTACTTTGCCTTCAGGATTCAGTGGATAGTGAAGTAAAAAACACTGGTACCTCCACTGATTTTGCCTTCTTCAGATCACTCACATCTCTTCCAGTCCTCTGTGATGGAAATAAAACACTATTAGAAACCACTGGGAAATACTATGGTAGCCAAGAAAGATGTGAACGAAACCAACTATAGTTTCAGTACCTTATAATCCAAGGAAAAACAACACAAATGGCACTTGATACATCCTTAAAATAATTACAGTTAAAACCATTTCTGTCCTAGTGGTTTGCTGAACTGTCAACATTAACTTACACATGCACACACACAAAATGTTTAGTATAGAGATGTCAGCTCAGCTGAAAAGAACCTGCATTATGTTGGTGACATATACTTCTTTTCAATGGCAAACTCAGAATAAAGCACTCATGAGTGAATCTCAAAAGGCTACAAATTTCAGTGAATATCTAAGCTTCTTCTAAAATCAAACAGCAGCCTAGGAAGATCCCAGCTTCTTTCATATGTCTAGCTACTTCTGACACCAACTGAACAAGAACTTAATTCCCATCATGTTTTTCCTCTGAAGCCCAAGAACACTTTCATCCCTCTCATAGCATATGACTCCTAAGTAAAATCAGCATCTGTTGTGAAGTAACATAAGTTACTGCAGAAATGCAGAGAACTCTGTTTTTACGTAGGTATTGAGGGGAAGGCAAAGAGCATCCAAATGATGTTAAAGAGTTATAACCTCTATCACCCAGAGGCTTCTGTCTTGACTAATTACCATGGCTGAAATTTCCTCTCCCAAAACAATGCCTACTAATGACAAAGGATTTTATGACTGATTTTAATGGGTGTCAGAATAATTTTGAAGACTTCATGCTTAAGATCTCTATGGGTAAAAGTCTTAGACTTTCATTTAAACAAAACCAAGTTTAAATGGAAAATTATTTCAGTGCAAGTTTATATGCCTTAGCCTGTTTATCATCTCCGAATCCTTAAGTTTTCTGCACTGAGTGAGCAAAATGTATTTTTACCTAAAAAAATACAGTAGTTCCACAAGTTGCATGACTTGTCTTGAGAAAAGATAGCTGCCTACCCTGTGAACACCTATTTGCCATGGCAGCAGGGGATTAGAAATCCTGTGGAAAACTGGAAACAAATGGGGAAAAAAAAGCAGAGTCCACTATATTCTTTCATTCTGGAGTGGTAACAGTTGCAGTTAACCATTTTACCTCTTATCTATAGCTGTCTTTTCTGATCAATATTTTCAACTACTCTGGTTAGAGATTAAATTTCTCAGTTTTCAAGCAGAAGGAAATGTTTCTTTCACTTGCAAAATTCAGAACTTTGACAAGGAAAAACATCATTATTTCTACATCCCTACTTTCCAAAACACCAGCTACTGCCCTTTGCTGAAGGGATTTTATTGTCTGTCAAATACTGGGTCCCTGTCTAGCAAAGCAGTGTATGGAGCAGGTAGAGAAATTTAAAAGTAGAAAGGGACAAAGCAGAAAGTATTGTGTCATCCTGAATAACCATTCCACTCAGATGGAACAAGCGTTTTATTTTATTTGCCATTCAACAGCTTAATGTCAAATAGGTGTTTAATTAACTCAGAGTGGCAGTCTAAATGCTTAGCCTGAAGCTACCTGACAGAAAAAAAAAATGTCCTGCATTTGCAGAATTGGAGCATCAGGAATGAGAAGAAAACCGTTAATTGCACAATGAAAAGAATTCTTATGGCACATGCACATCAAAGGGTAAAGATGGAACTCTTAGCACAGCCAAGTTTCTGCTCTGACAAGAGCTTTATGCAAGTGTAAAGAGCCTTAAGGACAGAAAATGAGAGCACTAGTGGTTAAAACCTATTTCCACAAACAAATTCCAAAGACACAAAGTAACTGGTTCATTTAAAAAGTCAGAAAGATAAATCTAGGAAAGCATTAAAAAAAAACCCAAACACAATATGGTCAGAGGACGATGAAGAGCCTTACATATTTTTAAAATTCAATCCTAAACACCTTAATGTTGGTTAAGAAAGGATCAGGCCTCACAATCACCTAAAAGAAGCTGGGCATCTTACAGGGATGTTCCTGGCAGGCAGATATTGACATATAGTGTCCCTTTAAATCTGATGGTCCTTTTCAAATATTTTCTGTTGAGGTATACACAAAATCTTGGCAATGCAATAATCTACCTCCCTCTTCAGAAATAAAAAGCTGTCACACTGTGACTGTTTTAATCAGTGAATAAACAAAGTGCCCAGCACCTGTCTTGGCTTTTATTATCATAATAATCCTGTTTTGTTTTTTAATTCTAAAACATCAGCAACTCTCCTGTAGGTGAGCATGTATTTATACCACCCCTACTGTTGTGGTTTCATTATTAGCAAGCCATTAGATGAGAAACAGAAAAAGAAGGGAAAGAGAAGGGAAAAGCAGACCTGAAGCACAGCTATTTGTGCCTGTAAAATACAAGTTTGCCTTAGGTAACCAGGGCCCTGAGACTGGCATAAAGCAGGTTAAGTAACCAGAAACTCAAAAGAAAGCAAGTCAGTGAATGAAACACCCTGAGCTGGAGCAGATCAGTCCAGGACAAAAAAACAAAAACAAAAAACATGGGCAGGCATCCCACTCACATCTAACTGAGCTTAGCACAGCCAGAACAGAATAAAAACCTAGCCATGGTCAAGGTGAGGAGATGGTTCACATATAATGACTGTTAAGTGCCTGACACTGAATTGTTTAGGCAGGTTTCATGGAATCAAGGAATACTTGAAAGAGAAGTGTGCGTGCTGACGAAGATTTGGCTTTGATACAATGAAAATATCTAGAAAAATTTAAACACAGAATATATTAAAAATGCACAGAAAATAATTTTCTCCCTCTAAAGAGGACAGAAACTGACAATCACAAACTTTTTTTACCATTTATTCACTCCCATTTTATTGATGGATCAGATAATATTTTTTGCATTAAACTCTCCCGATGTGATTCTGTGAAATGGTACCAACATGAATCTGACTCTGACACTAGCAGAGATTGTCTTCCATGTGCTTCCCTTCCTAATTTTCACCCCACCACCACTGCAGTCTGTATTCAATTTCTACCACTGAAATGGGAAGAAATCCTATAGAAAAACAGTAAAAATGGAGATAGAAGACAAAAACCTAGAAGGTCTGAATCTGTGATAACTCTGCAGTTCAGTTCACATTTTTTTTTGTGGCCCAATGGGAGACAACTGACAATCTGGGTTCTGCTCCTGGTTCTGGCAATGATCTACGGCCTAACAATGTGCAAGCTGCCTCCCCTCTGTCCTCAATTGCCCTGGTCTGTAAAACAGGATGCTTAAAAAAGAAAGGGGAAAAAAAAAGAAAAAAAAAACACAAAGAAAAATAGTCCAAGAATCACTGATGACAATTCTGCGTAAGAACCAGTATGTGAAACACAAGTAAAACTTAATTACTAGATGTTATTTTGTAGAGCTATAAGTAACCACAAGGGATGAAAAAGCAAAGGATCACACCTGGCAGTTATGAAATGGGGGATGATGCTTCCAGATCAAAGTTTCCTCGCACATGCAGTAACATTTGAATTTCAAGTCACTAGAGTATTCTGACATCTCTTTCTACTATTTAATACGCAGTAACAACAATTTATCATAGTTCCTCTAAGATATGTAAAACAAAAATAGCCAAGCACTGTGGGAAATCTACATTGCCAAAGCTTTCAGAAATAATCTGAGTGAAGACAAATCACGAGTTCAAGAAAGTGTCCTTCAAGTAAGTATTTCAGTTTCCTTCTGAAGCAGTAAGAACCTTAGAGATAAGGACCCAACTTCCTACCCTAATCTTTATTTCTAAAAAAAGGGATTGGGCAAATAGGCTCAACATCTTATGGCCCACTTTTCCCAGGGACTGGATAGAATTAGATCTGAGCAGGTTTATCTCAATCGAACTAGGATATTTTTTATTTAAAAAAAAAAAAAACAACCCATATTTTAACCAGCAAAGTTTAATCCCTTCTTTTCCTGTGAAAACTCAGATAAGTTTGATTTTGCGCCTCTCGCTGTCTCCATATTCCAGGTATTATGTCATTGCACATTAGACTGTGTCAACACACCGTGACTTCGTCCCAGCTAATGCAAAACCTCAGAAAACATGCAGCCAGGAGATAATTTCAGAGCGCTTTTTTTTCTCTTTTGAATGTAACTCAATATTTATCCATCCATATTTCTGACATTTCCATTGAGCAACAGTCCCAAAATGAAGAAAATCAGTCTTTTGCATGCAAAGCTGTCTTAAGGCAGGCTGTTGAGTAGCAATCGTTCTGGGCAGGTGAGCTTCAGGAAGCATTTCTGTCTTGTAAAATCCAACAACAGCAATGACAGGCTTCCAAGGGAGCCTCCTCAAGTTCCCTGTTGGTTAAAAGGAGGCTTAACCTCTGGGAGGTGATGTCTGAAAGAAACTGGGCGCCAGGCTTTTAGAAAATTCCCCCCATACTCCAACATGAGCTGCCTGTGAGGGAAGTTTGCATACCTGAACATAAAAAAACAATTGCTTTCAGAACAGATCTGGTTTTCCGAAAAGCCTAGGGTTTTTGTATTTATGTACCTTGAACATAAATGAAATTATAATACAGACACAGAGCTGCGTAGAAATCACAGAATATGAGGGACTGGAAGGGACCTCAAGACATCATCTAGTCCAGTCCCATTGACAGAACAGGCACACCCAGATCATGTCACACAGGAATCTTTCCAGGTGGAGTTTGAATATCTCCAGAGAAGGAGGCCCCACACCCTCTCTGGGCAGCCTGTGCCACTGTTCTGTCACCCTCACCCTGACAAAGTTTTTTCTCCTATTTCTGTGGAAAGTCCTGTGTTCCAGCTTGCACCCATTACCCTGACTCTTATCATTGGAGGTCACTGAGAAGAGCCTGGCTCCATCCTCCTGACACTCACCCTTTATGTATTGATAAATGTTAATGAGGTCACCCCTCAGTTTCCGCATCGAAGCTAAAGAGACCCAGCTCCCAAAACGTGCAAAATCATTGCATCACATCAGTCCCTTCTGCATCTTGGCCATTTATTTCAGCACAATGTGCCTCTAAATGCCCATGTTCTGGCTTTATTGTGTTTTACACTTGTATACAAAGAGGGAGTTCCAGGTCCCTGACATGTATATGTTAAGAAAAAATAAAGTAAAACTTCATTGGTTTTGAGTCAAATAATGTAATTAACTTCATTTATTGCACTGGGTAGCTAAAGACTTGCAAAAATAGACAACACATTCTAAAAGAAAGAACCGATTTAGGAAAACATATATCATTATTAAGTCCCATCTTCCACTGTTAACTACTGCATTCCAAAGCAAATGGCAGCATGGAAAAATGTTTCTCAATCAAACGCCCTTCAATCACTCTTTCTGACAGTTATCTTTATATTTCTATAGATGCTGCCACTGCCACAAAGTTAGGCACTAAAATAGATACAATGCCAGTGTCACGTCTAGGCTGTGCTGATCTCCCTGCCACTGCAACTGCTGGTTAGTTTGCACTAGGAGGAGAAACACACTCTAAATAGAGATCTCAAAGGCATTGTAGCTGACATTTTGGAAGCTCTAACAACTGATGAAAGAAACAGAAAGTAATCAGCAGAAGGTATGTCTCAGACTGAAAGCAAGCGTCCATCCATATTCATTCCCTAGATGTGCATTATATCGGGTATATTAAAAAGACGGAAGTTATTTTGACTTCTGCAGATTCACTGGGCAGATGTAGCACTCTCTGGAGGTCTTACTTACCCTGTAAATCATTATGCCTATTGTCTTAATTGTCTGACACAGCTCTCAGGATATCCATTATGTCTCATCTGACTAACACATATTTGTATCTGTTTACTCCCACAGCTTCTAACAAAAAAAAAATGGTCCTAGCACAAAAAGAAGGGCATGAAAAAAATGCATTATAGGTAAGCAATATTCCATATCTGAACAATGTGGGCCAACTCAGATACTGCAAAATGTGGTACTGGCCTCTTGCCCCTTTGTAGTTTGTATTGCTCCTTAAAATCTGTAGTCAAGAGGATCACACCACAAAGTGCGGAAATCTTACTCTGAACAAAAACTAGAAAGAATATTAAATTACACAAGTCAGTAGCATGGGCTACTGATTTACCCATACTTTCTGCCTAGAATGAACACAAGCTATTGCCACAACTGACCATACTGAAATATTGCCATGCCAAAACCAGGAAACTCCGCCTTCATCATAAGCATGTGAAACAATGTTAAAGAAAAAAGTAGTAAGAAAATAGGAAGATGGCTAGGAAAATACATGTGCTATCTACAACACACAGGACTTAGACCTGCACTGGTAGATGCAGAAAAGTGCCTAATTTCCAATCTTTGTTGCTCCCTTGAGAACGTTCCTCCAGCCATCTGATGATGGTATTTGCAAAGGCAGCAACAGGAAACACTAGGAAATAAAGGAGCTCTTTCTGCAGAAACAGTTTGCTCATTTTAAACCATTCCCATGGTTGCATCCAGGCTCTGAGGGAGTGCAGTATCAGGAAGGTAAAAAGGAATCCGTTGTGGCAAAAGACAGGAGAAAAGGCAATCACACATACCAAACAAGAGACAGACTTCGGCAATGAGGGCAGAGGGATGGAGGGCATTTGTGCAAATACAGATGATGTGCAATTCATTTAAAGGCAGTGGCATTTTTATCACAAAGAAGAGTTGAATCGAAGTCTCGAGAGATCTTCCAGAAGGGAAGCCCTTGCCTTGCTGCCTTGGCTGTCTGAAAGAAACACCTGTTACGCACAACAAAACAAGACAAAACAAACAATAGGAAGAGAACGGAGGCCATGGTTCAACCACTGTGAATCAGAGAAGCACAGTTTTCTCTAAATGAAGGGCTAGAATCCTATCAAAAAACAGCTGGGGAAAGCTTAATTCTTTTATATTTGCAGGGAAGTTGCACAGATTATATGATGGCAACAAATACAATACATGTATCTGAGCTCTGCTTCCTAGGCACCAAAAAGAACAGGAATCTCCTAAGATACCCCTGAGTGGAAGAATAAACTTGCTTGAGCCCAGCGCCAGGAAAAAAGATAGCCAGCTTTCAAAGGAACACAATGGACAATTTTCCTCCCACGGGGCCTTTTGCAAGAGTTTCTGCTAAGAGGATACTGAGCTCAAACAACCCTCACAAAAGACACAGAAAGCAAACTTGTGATTTCAATACAGAGAGGATGTAAAGAACGCCTAAAATGGATGTGGTTCTTTTTAAACAAGAAGCATGAATATTGTTATCTTAGAATAGAGAATTCTATGAATTTGTTACAATTTTAATTTCTTTATCCTGATTTTACCAAAAAGACAGGAATACTTAACTGTGCAGTAAGAAATAATACAAGGAAAGTGGATCTCAACAACACCCTGAAACTCAAGACATAAAAAGCTAAAATTCCTGACAAATAATATTTCAAATCTGCCTTTTGTCTCAAGAAGAAATACAAGAAATTGAGTGCAATGCTAATTCCAGCCACCAGAACTTACCAGCTTTCTACAACTTTACTTCCTAGTGTAATGGCAAAGAAACACCTGTGTCTATTATATATCTATATAGGTATCCCACCTGGGCAAACCTCCTGCTGCCAGAACCAGATTCTGTTGAAGAACAAAGGCACTTCTACAGTGGTGTCTAAAGTTACAGAGCCATCCAAAGAATCATAGGGTGTGGGGAAGGAAGTGTGCAAATTCAATGTCCTAAAATTTTTCTTATTTCCAATAATATTTTTTTCCTTTGTATCTCCCAGTGCATACATGAGTCTGTCTGCATCGCTGGGAAATTACCAGAGTCATCACTCTTTTGATCTAAACTAAGGGTCCTCTCTGTTTGCCCTGATTTCAGATAAGGAATTCATAAAGCCTTCAACAATTCACATCTAAGATCAGCTATAATTTGGTACATATTAATACCTGGTGGCCCCCACATGGAAAACATCCCTCCTTGCTCCTCTGCAGATCCTTTGCAGACATTAAACATCCATGTCCAGAAAAGTAATCTTGTTTGCAATTGATAAATGAATTGGGGCATGCCAAATGCAGGCATGAAAATGTGCATCTATGCATGTATAAGGCAGCTTAATTTTGAGTATAAGTTGAGAACATAAACAATCAACTATTTAGTATATGCTTACTTGTTCATGGACTACAAATTTGGACTTAAAAGAAACTGGAAATGGTGATTAACTTACATGTAAGTGATTCTTAAGGGTATTAAGAACTGAAAACTTATTATACACAGTAGGTAAAAAAGACACACTTCAGCTCAGTAATGCTTGAACTGCAGACAAGATTTTGCAGTGTAAAAGATAAGAACACATACTCTCACCAGAGCATTAAAAGACAAATGCTTGAACAGGCTTCTGTAAGATACTCAAAGCAAGAGATTCCTTCAAGAAAAGATCTCTTCCTTTGAATTTTGTACCTCCGCTCTCAGTTTTCTTGTTAAAGCATAAAGAGTGTGGTAAATTGGGAAGAAAGAATTGATCAGTGACAACTTGTGGTTACAACCAATCCAGTCCCACTGCAAGAGGAAAGGGGGAGCAAATGGAGTGTGCTGAAAGACTCAAACTCTGTTTTCAACACAGCTCATATTTGACAAGGGCACTCAAGCAATCCATCTCCCTTCCCGAGAAGAGCAACAGAAAAAAAAGCCTTCTTTATTTTGATATGTCAAAATAATTAAAAAAAAAAGTGAAAGAAGGAAAACAGGACATAAAGAAAGAAGCTTCATGGTACAAGCTCCTGCCCACCACAGCAGGAGAACTGTTTTCTCCTGCTCCACAGAGAGAACATAGCATTTCTCCTGTAACTCAGGTAACATCTGGCACTTCTCCCATGCTGCTATCTCAGGGTCCAAGATGTGCTGACAACACATTATATGTGGTTGGTGTATCAGTATTATGTGCTCTTAAGGTCAGTGAAGCCACGTAGCTACACAGCCGTAATGTTACTTTGGATGAAAAGTCAAGGACTCAAACATTAGGGAATGCCATTACTAAGACTGCCAACATAATTTTAATTGTCCCTCCTGTAAGTATAGAGTACAATTATATTATCATGTAATTCTATCCCCCAGGATGCCATTTTTTATTCAATGTGTATGCCAGAGATACATGGGAATAAAATAAATATACCTACTTAACCTAATTCTGGCACTTGTAACATTCAAATACCTTACTTCATTACCTAATTAATGTATCTCTTTCTATACAGTTTTCCCAAAGAAAGCATACAAAAGTATTATCATTTCTGTCTAAATCCATTTTCAATTCCTATCTATGAACAGTTTTATTAATGCTATCCAAGTTACAAGTTTAGAATACTTTTCTGAGCACTATTACTACCATCTTTGAAGAATTCAGATCCAATAAAAAATATTTTATAACATGTAAAATTTTAAACTATTTTTCTCACTGTGTAAAATATTAATAAACTCCAAGTACTGTGAATTAATTTTTTTCCATTTAATTATTATTATAATCTTTCACATAAGTCTTCATTTTAATTTTTATACTTTTATTACATTTATCTTGGAACTTCAATTCTTTTGCTAAATTTCTAAATGCAAGAAACTGACAAATACTTCTTAGATTCTCTAAAAACTATTTCAATCCAATCTGAAATGAAATCTGAAATAATTCCTTACAATTATTTAACCATTACACATTTTCTTCAATTTTCTAATGTGGAAGTTGAACTTAAAAAGATACTAGATATAATACACAAAATACAGGCAGCAGTCATGAGATCTGTTACTCTCTAGTCCATCTCTGCTCAACAGACACTTCCCTGAGACAACTGTATCTTTCCTTATCCTTGTCCAACTTCTAAGCCCCTTATCTTGCCCCTTCAAACACTGAACTTCAAGTGATTAAACTGTTTTGTTTACACATCTTACAAATACTAAGCCCTCCACTTTAGTTAACACAATACAATTCAGTAGTATATAACAGATAGAAAGTGGATAACAAAATCAAGAGGTGGTGAGGGCAGCAGTTTTGATTCAGTAGGCGGAACCATACTTTTCCCTCTGAATCATCTTAAGTCATTATTCCAGCAGAGAATGAGCCATCAAAATGACGTCAAGACCACTTAACATGGCAAGAGATGAATCAGAAAAGCAAGGCATTTCCAGTAGAAACTAAATGATCCTCAAATTTCTCCCTCTTGATAATACAGGTATGTGTAATGGCAGCGATTCTGGAATGCCAAACAGAAACCATTTCTCAAATATAGCTTCTTTGGTTAGAAAATCAACCATTTTAGACAGAGTAAGATGTTCAGATGCAGTGTCTAGAGTCATGAAACACAATGGCTCTTAAACATTAATAATCCCAATGTCACTAGGACAGGAGATGCAAACCTGACATCAGTTAAGAGAACATTTCTTCTTTAAGTACTACAAGCACACAAGCCAACACGATGTGTACCTCCTGTCCAAATTCCAATTTGGGAAATGACACACTACTTATATTTCCTTGTTCTCACATTTTACATGAAGACTTACATCCCATCTTAGCTCTGCCTATGATGTGTGCTTGTATTTTTTCTTAGCATTTGTAGGTATGCCTAAGAGATTGACTGCCATGATGCTCCCTCACGCAGGCTTGAAACATTAACTCCTCCAGTGGACCATACAAAGCCTACAATGACTGTTACTGCTGTCATTAGACAAAATGTACTCTCACACCGCAGCTCCTGCAGGTCAAGATCTTGTAATTTAAGTATCACAGAATCACAGAAGTCACCTCAGGAGATCATCTAGTCCAATCCCCCTGCCAGAGCAGGGTCACACAGGAATGCATCCACATAGGGTTTGAATGCCTCCAGAGAAGGAGATCCCACACCCATTCTGGGCAGCCTGTGCCACTGTTCTCTCACACTGACAAACTTTTTTGTCCTATTGCTGTGGAACCTCCTGTGTTCCAGATTGCACTCAGCACCCCAAGTCCTATCATCGGATGTCACTGAGAAGAGCCTGGCTCCATCCTCCTGACACTCACTCTTTCCGTATTTATTAATAGGAATGGGGTCACCCCTCAGTCTCCTCTTCTCCAAGCTCCCACAGCCTTTCATCATGTCTGTGACTCCATGCTGGACTCTTCAACAGTTCCCTGTTCTTCTTGAACTGAGGTTCCCAGATCTGAACACAACATTACAGATATCACCAAATATTATCACCAACAAACATGTACAAAGCATAATTCCCCCTTCTAGACACACCATGTGTCACTAAAAAACACAGTAGCTCCCAAATAACCTTAAAAACCAATTTGTGGTTTTAGTTAGCTTCAGGCAGTATCAGACATATTCCATAATGCTAAAGGAGCAATAAATGAGATCAGAATTTGGCTTAGAGTTCTATTATCTTTGGGAAGTTTCAGGATGTCATGCACAGCATAAACTAAATATTGTTTGGCCAACTGATGTGAAACTGCACAACTGAGAGAAATCACCAGAATTATTTGCAGGTGTGAATTTTCAAATTTAGGTTTGTTCTGGGGGTGAGACCCTACAATAAATGCTCCCAAATTATGCAGCTGAGTCATTTTGCAACTGGTGACCCTTATAGTGATGCTTTCATTTTCAGAGCCAATGTGATTCCATACAGTGATTTGTCTGTTAAATTGAATCCTTGCCTCTAGATAGATAGATAGATATAAAGTTTATTTTGAAATGTCTCCTAGTCCCTCTGAGTCTGACTGATGTGAGATGTTATTTTGAACATGCCAAAGCATCTGAATGACTCCAGTCCTTTCTTTTCAGCGTGCATCCCTTGATAAGTGGCAAAGCTTCCCACTTATCAGTCGCTCAAAGTGACTGTGCCTGTCAGTTGTGTACAAAGCGCAATCAGTTTGGAAGCAGAGACACCAGCATTTTTCTTCTCAGCTTGAAGCAAACACGTTTTGACTGCTAGTCATTCAATTTTAAAGCATCTTCAATTAGGGGCGGATGAAGATATAAAGAAAACACATCCTAAACACCTCTACCAGCCAGCAGTAAAAAATTTATTGTTATCTTCTGCTTTACCTTACTGCAGAGGCAGCAGTAGCAACCTTTTCTGGATGCACAATAGAAGTGCTCATGACTGCATGCACTTCATACGACATGATCCCAGCCATTCTTTATGTTCATGTTTACCTTCCCAAACTACTTATACAAACTACCATAGTACTTTCTGCTCCTACTGTGTAAATACCCACACCAGTACACAAATGTGAACACAGCTCATGGACAGACAGACAGACCAAAAATACAGACAGAGCCCAGATCAATCTTGGAGTACAACGTTGCCAGCTGCAAAAACCTTAGTTTACTGTCAGCACTGTTCTTAGTCCTAACAGCTGGATAATTTTGGGTGCCTCTGTTTTGTGGGTTTTTTTAAAAAACAAGTTTCTGTCCCTCCTTGTGACTGTGTGAAAGAACAGGAAAATAGGAACACTGGAAGGTCAGTAACAAAAAAGAAATTAAGAAATGATGTTAAAATTGGAAGAAAAATGTTACAAAGTCCAAAACAATCTCACAATTTCTGAACATTTGGACTGGTAGCACAGGAGAGAGCCTCATTATCAACAAGTGTTGATAATAGGTGTTCAAGACTAGGCTGGACAGGGCACTGGGCAGCCTGGTCTAGTGGGAGGTGTCTCTGCCTATGGCAGGGGGGTTGGAACTCGATGATCCTTAAGGTCCCTTCCAACCCAAACTATTTTATGATTCTAAGTGCTGGTTCAAGTTGCACAAATCCCATGCATATTCTCACTGTGCTGGTGTAACTACATCAGCCAAATCTGGATTGCATGAGAATGTAAGAAAGGCCTGAAACCAAACTATCTGTAGATCCTTACTCTGCAGGTAATCTCTAGAAGTAAAAGTGTAGTACATTAGTCGATCTGCACAGAAATAAGTGCAGTTAAACACCTCTGCAATCTTCTACCTAACTTACCTTTTACAGTAATGGAAGTGAAGGCCCATCAGTTACTCTGAACACATATGTTATTTGCTGGACTTGAGAGGCCAGCAGGCAATTAGACTAGATTTTTTTTCTTTTCACCCTTTCCTTTCCCGATTTCCCCCCTCAACCTTACATTTCTTTCCTTTTTTGGGGGATTTTTTTTTTATTAATTAATTTCCCAGAGGCTTTTCCCTGCTCAAGGGAAGAGCGAGTTATTCTGATAACTGATAGGACTAGGACATCAGTTGCAGAGCTTTTTGTGAGAAACAATTGTTTAGACTCTTTGCCAGCAACCTCAGTTGTTTGGAAAGAGGTTGCAAAGTCATGGGAAAGGCTGCAGTGTGACTCCTCCTTGGGCCTGTCTCACTGAACCCAGTGTGCCCATGTTTATGAGTAGCAGGAAAACAGCTGCTCCTGACACATGATGAATTTAGACAAAGTGTCCCCAGTCCACGAGCCTGCTTGGTTTGACTGTGCAGTCACAGCTTGTCATATCCACAGTGGCAAAAACAAAACCAAAATAAAAAAGCAAACTGTCTCAGTAGACTGAGCCTGTTCTGAAAACATTTTGCAGAGCGAGAAGGAAGATACTTTCAAACAGTTTCCAACTGAAGAAAGGTCTCATTAAACTCCCAC
>VZTY01012885.1:24449-110613 GCA_013400935.1 Turnix velox | reverse complement strand
ATGTTCATGTTTACCTTCCCAAACTACTTATACAAACTACCATAGTACTTTCTGCTCCTACTGTGTAAATACCCACACCAGTACACAAATGTGAACACAGCTCATGGACAGACAGACAGACCAAAAATACAGACAGAGCCCAGATCAATCTTGGAGTACAACGTTGCCAGCTGCAAAAACCTTAGTTTACTGTCAGCACTGTTCTTAGTCCTAACAGCTGGATAATTTTGGGTGCCTCTGTTTTGTGGGTTTTTTTAAAAAACAAGTTTCTGTCCCTCCTTGTGACTGTGTGAAAGAACAGGAAAATAGGAACACTGGAAGGTCAGTAACAAAAAAGAAATTAAGAAATGATGTTAAAATTGGAAGAAAAATGTTACAAAGTCCAAAACAATCTCACAATTTCTGAACATTTGGACTGGTAGCACAGGAGAGAGCCTCATTATCAGCAAGTGCTGATTCAAGTTGTACAAATCCCATGCATATTCTCACTGTCTGTGCTGGTGTAACTACATCAGCCAAATCTGGATTGCATGAGAATGTAAGAAAGGCCTGAAACCAAACTATCTGTAGATCCTTACTCTGCAGGTAATCTCTAGAAGTAAAAGTGTAGTACATTAGTCGATCTGCACAGAAATAAGTGCAGTTAAACACCTCTGCAATCTTCTACCTAACTTACCTTTTACAGTAATGGAAGTGAAGNTCTGTGCTGGTGTAACTACATCAGCCAAATCTGGATTGCATGAGAATGTAAGAAAGGCCTGAAACCAAACTATCTGTAGATCCTTACTCTGCAGGTAATCTCTAGAAGTAAAAGTGTAGTACATTAGTCGATCTGCACAGAAATAAGTGCAGTTAAACACCTCTGCAATCTTCTACCTAACTTACCTTTTACAGTAATGGAAGTGAAGGCCCATCAGTTACTCTGAACACATATGTTATTTGCTGGACTTGAGAGGCCAGCAGGCAATTAGACTAGATTTTTTTTCTTTTCACCCTTTCCTTTCCCGATTTCCCCCCTCAACCTTACATTTCTTTCCTTTTTTGGGGGATTTTTTTTTTATTAATTAATTTCCCAGAGGCTTTTCCCTGCTCAAGGGAAGAGTGAGTTATTCTGATAACTGATAGGACTAGGACATCAGTTGCAGAGCTTTTTGTGAGAAACAATTGTTTAGACTCTTTGCCAGCAACCTCAGTTGTTTGGAAAGAGGTTGCAAAGTCATGGGAAAGGCTGCAGTGTGACTCCTCCTTGGGCCTGTCTCACTGAACCCAGTGTGCCCATGTTTATGAGTAGCAGGAAAACAGCTGCTCCTGACACATGATGAATTTAGACAAAGTGTCCCCAGTCCACGAGCCTGCTTGGTTTGACTGTGCAGTCACAGCTTGTCATATCCACAGTGGCAAAAACAAAACCAAAATAAAAAAGCAAACTGTCTCAGTAGACTGAGCCTGTTCTGAAAACATTTTGCAGAGCGAGAAGGAAGATACTTTCAAACAGTTTCCAACTGAAGAAAGGTCTCATTAAACTCCCACTAATATGAATAAGAGCTTTTTCACTGTGTTCAGGAGTTAAATCAGGCCCTCACTTCCACCAGCTGTATTGTCTATGAAGGAAACCTTTTGTCCCCACCTCTCTCTGATATGTAAAGAGGGCTCTAATTATGGAAGAATTAATACTGTTCTGATGGGCAATGGCTTGCAAAGGAGTCACAGCACCACAAAGCACTGCTCTACCGGAACTGACTTCTTAGAAAATCAGAATTCCCAGAGAAAATGGTAATACAGAAGCAACAGAGATCACATGTGTGGTGGCTGCTCATTTTTGTATCATCTCAAGTGAAGGATTCATCACCTTTAAAGTCTCCTAGAGAACTGTGGGTTACAGGCATGTAAGAAGCTAGGAACCACGAAAGGAAATTCACAATTCCTTATTGTTGTCCTGAGGAGAAACCAACAAGGCAAGGATTAGGGGTAAGGATCACCACCCTCCTTATCATAGACACAAAGTACTCTAAAGTATCTAGATCACATAGTGGCCTATGCTAGAGTTACTTTTTCAGGAGGAGACAGAAAATGAAAAGATAAGCTCTGTTGGAGGTATAATCCAGACTGTAAACTTGTTCAGGCAGGCAACAAATCGTCATCATTCTTTATATAATAGTCAAATCAGTTGGTATCTTCTCACAAGAAAGAGAAACTGGTACTTTTTAAAACTAATCCTCATCTGAAATAGGTCAAACAAAATCTCAGTGCTTTCCCAAAGAAAGTGAACATCATTCAGTCAGATCTGGATGACTGCTCAGCTGAGGAGTTCAAAAGCAACAACAAATCTAAATAACAACAAAAAAATTAACACCATAGATAACTGTGGGGGTGAATTATGATATCTAAAGCTCTCTGGAAGAAGATCTCTACCAGCATTTTGGAAGGCTGGAATAAACCCAGCGCCTCTTGGTCCATGGAAAGTTTTGACAATAACAATTCTGCCATTTCAAAACTTTGCACGTTAAGCTTCAGAAATATTTTTTCTGAAATTCTGTGTAATTCAGAAATCATATCCTTCCTTCCTCCCCAAATATACAGCTCAACTTAGAATAATATATCTGGCTACAAAAGGGACTAACCATCCTGGAGGAAATTCCAAGTGTTCATGATCTTACTACATGCCAAATTGCAACAACACCTTAAATTTCAGAACTCAATGAGAAAGGGAATATTCTGAATTGGGAAAATACTAAAACAGCCAGGCCTCTCCATCTACCAACAAACTCATGGAGAAAGGGACATGGCTAGCTGACAGCAATTGGGAAGGATGGAAGTGAGCATCCAGACTCAGAATGGAAAGCCTTATTTGAAAGACAAGAAGACATACAGGGCAAAGGAGGGATTTCACAAAGTTAGGAAGCCCACAACCCTGGGGGGCATGGTGTCTAGAGGGTCATGGTGCCCACACTCACTGCCATGCAAGCTGTGAAAGGTCTCCAAAGCTTGAGACCATTGAGATAATGGTAAGCTTTTTGCCTGGGACCAGGGTCTCCTGGGCATGCCTGCCAGGTGACACCAGGCTCTGGAGCTGTTGGCATCATCTGGCCAGGTGCCATTAGACAGAAGCCACCTGGCAGGCAGAGTGGGCTGGAGAAGCAAATTTCTAGCTCTGCATCACAATTCAGTTAGAATCCTCCTGTTCTTCAGAGATCTAAACCTGGCAGTGAAGATGTCCTGTTAGAAAATCTACTGACAAGTCTCCAGCTCAGATAGAAGAAGAATACTTGTTTTAAAACAATACATAGTCATCAAATGGTAGCTGTCTGGCAGGAATTGCGCTCTAGTTTCAGGTAGCACTCAGTTCTTGGGCTAAGAATGTCACCCAGAAATTAATGTAAATTAGTAACCAAGTACTGGCAGTATTACACTAAGAAATCAAACAAAACTGTGGCCCAAATGTTAGAGACATGGTAAAGCAGAGCTGTTGCTCCTTGCTGCTTTGAGATCTTAGTTTTACATTATTGGCAACTTGAAGCATTCCAAGATCTCTGAGCTGGGCTCTCCAAAAAAAAATTCTGACTAAAAATCAGAACAGTTTAAAAAACAACATTTGGCCTCTGTTTTGTTTGCCTTCTAATTTTGGAGCTTATAGTGCTCATGGCTTCAGATTTTGCCTGGAAATACAAGAGCTGGAAGTTTACATTTTGAAGAAATGAAATCTGGCATTTTTTCATCACATGACTCCAAGAGCTGGGGCTTAAGGGAAAAACATAAAACATTGTCAGGCTTTCTACAAAATTGCGAGATTAGCAGCATCAGTTTTATCACAATTTAGGCTGCAAGGTTGACCTATTTTATCAACAGTGCCCTACTGAATATGAATTGCTTTATGAATTTTAACATCCATATTTCATTTTAAATATAGTTCAATTAAAATGACATTTGTCAGTGAGCTTCAGAGCAAACTATTCTATCAACAACCTAGGCTATTGGTTTGCTCTGAGCAAATGGAAAGTGTAAACTGCACTACTCCACAGCATCTCTGAGGCATCCCTGAAGGCAACCCACCACAGAGGCTCATTGCCTGCACTGGAGACTAGCTCAGCATCATGAAAAAGGAGTATGTGGCCTTCAAGTTTCTATCATTCTCTGCCCACCTGATGGGACAGCTACAGAGCCTCAGATTTCACCATGGCCCAAGGATGCCAAGAAGTGGAATCTGGCTACATAAAAGAAGATGGGGACATGGCAACGAGAGTTCCTCTGAAGCCCTGAAGGACAAAACTAGACTTTCAGCCCAAAAACTTACTCAGCCTTACTTGGAGTCCATATGTACTTTCCTTGGCCTATTGTACAGCTGCAGATCACTACAGAACTGTGTAGCAGAACACAGTCCAAGATCTTTGGGGCTGTTGATGCACAAGAGTTAGAAGGACAGAAAACCTGCTCAATTTTCATTTCTGGTCAAATGGAAAGACTGAGGTGTGCAGGGGAGAAGAACCTGCATACTCAGCAGGCAGAAACTGTTAATACTAAAACCTTTTCCATACACACGTGCACAGATTAAATAGAACAGAAAGCAGTGGTCATGGAAGGATGCATTCCAAAGTATTATAAGATTTCAGAGAAAATTAAACATTTTCACAAATTAGTTCTAGAACATCCCAAAATGTAGGAAAAGAAAATTTTAATAATTTACCAAATGACAAAATTTTTGTGTGGATGACAAATTAGCATTTTCAGGTTATGCATATTCTTAAATTTAATCTAATCTGCAACTTTTCTCCAGATTAGCATTATAACTTTACTTAACTCTATATGAAGATAAGCAGGCTGCCTTTTGCACTAGTGGAACCTCCTTATGTAGATGTGAAAAAGACATAATGTCAATTTAAAACTCAAGTGGAAGGGACATTTTTCTAAGCTTGAGTAGCATAGTCATCTTCCTTCACAGAGGTGGCAAGTTTAATTGAGCTGTAGTTACACCTGGCATTTGCTGTCCTCTGAGCAGACACACATTGCAGTCTCTCCCTGCTTACGCACCCTGTGTGTGTGTGTGTGATTGTATGCTGAGGTATGGAAAGAGAGAACTGTTTCCAAGTTAGAGCACTCAGAGAAAGAAGTCATAAATCACAGGGTCAGCCAGGTTGTGCTTTTTTTTTTTTTTACCTCAGGGTATTATGTTTTCAATACAATATTTCAATAGCCTTTTTCTGTGTAATAATTTATCTAAAATTATGGCAACTCTCACAAGCTCAGAAAAAAATTGGCTCAAGTAAAATGAATCCTTTGTCATAAATAGGTTGTGTTTATAACCACAGCCTAATCATTCAATTGCACATAAATCAAATAGTTATCCAGACTTTGTATGAGTATTTCCCTGTCAATAAATCTAATGCTATTTAAAAACTCTGGGCCAATGTGACAGGAGCCTTTTAGATTTAATTAGGGTAAGGTCAGAAAATCTGAATTCACTGCTACATTCATGTCAGTTTTGTTCCACCTACTATAACCTTATTGTGAACTCACAGATCATTTTAAACTTGGGCATGTAAGGGTGACTTCATTGTCTCCATTTATACACAAAGGCAGATTTCTTCAGGAATTGTTTCTTCTCTCTGACAACAGTCAATATAAGCACGTAACTTAGAAGAAACTTTTCCTTTGCATTCACTGTCAATAAGGTTTTTTTTAAAATTTTTAGATGTTTTTCCCTACCTTTGACTTCACAGTAACTCGGCTGCAACCAGGGTTCATGAGACCACACAATCATACAGACCACAGAACTGTCAAGAGCCAGTCAGTATAATCAAAATTTCACTACATTTTCACATGATTTTTGTGGGAATGAGAGGACAGTATTGTCGCTGCCTGTTAAATTCTTGATCTTTATCATGTGACCATCCAAAAGCAGCATGCCCCAAATCTGATGGGTTTTGTCTGAAGTGGACCCCAGAGGTGAAATTCTGACCTTGGCAGGGTCAATATTTCATTCAAAATCCTTGAGACAGACTTCCAAATAATTTCTTAGGCTTGCAGCTTGCATCAGATGGTAAGTAGCAGACTTTCATTTTCTGCTGACTTAGGTCAAACTTAGACCAGGGATCAAGAGATGAAAGACTCTATATCTCATTAATCGGTGTTCTCCACTACTCTAAAGATGACATACTTCATCCTTATCTACAAGTCCTTAAAACTTAAAACAGTTGGGGTCAAATTATGTTACTTCAATTTATTTTTATTCCTTGTTTATAAAACAACTTCCTCTCTCACTGCCATATCTAAATGCTAAAAATATAAATACTTTCATTGCTATTGTAGAGATTCTGGTATTGTTTTTCTTTTAAAGTCTTATTAAAGATACAGCAATAAAGAAAAATCTCTCCCACGCACAAATTTAATGAAGGAAAATACAGAGGTCAAGCCCAAGCCAGGTCTTACCAATCTCAAAACTATTTCCAGCACATTTTATACATAAGTTAGCTTATAAAAGAGGGCCGGACCATCACCAAAAGGTTTTCACAGTTGCACAACTCTTGATACTGACAGAATATCGTCTGAAATGTCAGAGCCAGTTCTAATTTTTGTGTGAAGCTGGAATTAAGTTTTCTAAGACCAGTTATGGTCATGGCCCACAATTCTAGAGAACTAATTCTGAAAGCTTTGGAAGGAAAATCCTGTTGTGTTACTGAACAAATAGAACGTAGCATTCACTTCCACAGCAACTTACAAGGCTCTATACTGAGCTGCATACTTTTAAAGATAGAGATTTTATCATGATTCTAGACATCTGCAAAATGTCAACCCTTTGTTATTCTGTGAAAACCTTCATGGGCAAACTGATTTGCAATATTCACAAAAAAAGACATGCATATTAAACTCACAGAAGAAAAGTAAAGAAATACAGCACAAACATTTATGAATACTTTAGGGGAAAAAAGAGGTTAAATAAAGTTTACTGTTTATCCTAGGTTAACAACTTTTTTGTGGTACTATGAGTAAACCTGTAGATACCTAAACCCTACACAGTTGCTCTGCAGAACTGAACCAACCTTTTAACCAGTTTCTCATTCAGACATTTCACCTGAAGTGCTGAAAATTTGTGGACTCTTGGCAAAAGGAAAAGAGGAAACCAATTTTTGATCACTGAAGAGAACTGTTTCTGTGAAACCTGGAGATTCATTGCAATTCAGCTCTTTCAGGCAATGTTTTTGCTACTTCAGATCTATGGTTGAAGGAGGACTTGGTTCTTGCTCACATGACCAGCTCCTTCTACATCTGCTTCCCAATCCTATAGGAGCAGCGTTAATTGTATAAAGCTTTCAGAAAGGGACCTCTTTGCTTAATGACAGGTTAAGACCTTCATAGGGTTCCCATAAAAAAGATGCAAGCTGTCAGAAAGGATTCTTAAAGAAATAATGACAACAATTACTGAGGGAAATAATGGGAAACCAAAAAGGTGAAAAGAGAGATCAAAGGGGTATGGGTGGAGACACAGTCTCTGACCTGGATCTGCTGCTGAAGAAGATTAATTTTGTGTTGCTGCTGCAGGAGCTGTTGCTGTTGTCTTGCAATCTGTGGAGAAATTGCACAGAAGAAATGTGAGATGTGGAGTCAGTACATAAGAAACTTCCACCCTGCTTCATTCTTTAAATGGCTCCATGAAGCTAAGGAACCTTCAAATGTGAGTGGCAGCAGCTTGGACTGCCACTGAAGCAAGGGACTCATATTTCAGGAGCAATTCATAGCTACCACTATGAATCTTATGGAAAATACTACGCTGGATATTAAGGCGAGGGCTTAATCTCTCAAAGAGACCAAAAATCTCTCTTCATTATCTGAAGCAATGATACTAAAATCCCCCCAAAGCAAGCACTCACTTGCTACAGGCTGCTGGATAAAGAACAATACTGGCAGTGAAGCTGGAAAATGACAGAAGAAAGGGAAGGCAAAAAAGTAGGATGGACAGTAATTTCTTATTATGTTTGGTACCACCTATTAAAAAAATTAAAAAAAAAAAAAGGGCAACTCTACACCCAGGAGGAAGATAATAGTGTGCATATTTCTTTGAACAGAAAGAGACACAAAGAGAATGGAAATGGGCTTGGGAAAATCACTGACTCAAAGTGTATATCAGCTGAAAGGAACTAAGGGAGCAGTGCAAGGCTACACTGCTCAACACTGAAACTCATTTATAGAAGATGATGGAGTACTTGTAGTCTCAAAGTCATCTGTGTCTTCCATATGGACTTCTCCCTCTCCATGAACTAAATGATTGGGAACTTTATTGCAGACACATTTTACACACAGAGAAGGAAAAAGCAGACGCTAACAGAACAAAATTAGAGTCCTCAGAGGACTGGTGGGAGATAAACCACTCTGTATTTCAAACTTAAAAAGCAAACCTGAAAAGCTTTCATCTGAGTAATCACTAAAGTTCTGCTCTCATGAACAGCTAGCACAGCAGAACAAACATTAGAAATATTTCTTTTTCCCTGTGGTACATGTGCACATCTCAGGGTCAGATGGGAACTTCTACATACTTACTGGGAGGAATTTTGTGTGTTCTTCCCTGCAGGTATTTTCTTTCATTTCTATTATTAAACTATTAGCATAAGATAAACTCTAACTCACAGTTAACTTCACATCTAAAAGACTAAATGTTCCCCTTTTAGAATCTCTCATTAAGCAACCACAATAATTTTTAGCAATACTTTGGTTAATTAACTTCTATGTAAGACAGAAATCTGTAATTTCTTAAATTAAAATAAATCCTCGTTATCCTAACAATAATTATGCAGGACTTCTTACTTCCGTTTTCCATTCTCTACATTTTCTTTTTCACTTTCATATCACTAGCAGTAGTGACTTTAAAAGATATCACAAAGGAAGTAGTTTCTGCTGGACATCTCTTGGAAAATCTTGCCAATTCCAGCTTCACACCCTCATCTAAATAACAGGGTGGTACAAATAGTCTAGTTCAATAGGTAAATCGCTTCTCCTGTTTCCCTATGTGGGATTGCAAATGTGAGACCAAAATACAGAGTATTAAAGATAACCTTTGTAAATAATAATAGGGAAAACCAAGGCTGAAATGTCTGATGATGTCAGCAGTGGTTCAGATTCTTAAGGCTTGCTTAGTACAATACAAACATTGAAGTGTGACAACTATGGGAAATTCAAAATAATCTTGTGAGTTTCACAAAACTCACATAGCTGAAATCACTCAACTCTATGCAGCATACACTCAGCTCTCATTACAAGCTGAAATAAATGGTCAGGCAGACCAAAACACTTTCACCTAAGATGTATCAGGATGGAGTCCTGGCAAAATTTAAAATCAGATGTCTGAGTATTCTCTACTTGTGTTCAGGTACAAAAATGGGCTTTCAATTCCTTTAAAAACTGCAGAAATGGTGGACAAGTTGCATTCTTGCCTATCACATGTCCATGTGTGCACATTGGAACATATGTAAAAATATGTATGCATTTTCAGTGGAGGGCAAATTTGCAAGAGATGGAAATCAAGCCCCTCAATAGTAGAAAAAAAAAGTAGATATGCTTGCTTGCTGACTTTATATCCTTCTCCCCCTCTTCTTCTCATAGTTGGCAAAACCAACCTTTTCATTTGTTACATTACCAGCCAAATGCTGCATTCAGCAGAGCTCAATTCAAACAGAATTTGAAGATTACTCAGGAGGGATGAATTCATATGCTTACCTACACTGATTTTTAGAAAAAAAAACAATACTATTGGGAGCTAATACATTTAAAAGACAGAGAACACAATTTTACATACTGCAAATTAAAACATTCTTCCAGTATGTTTTTGTTCAAACTTCTTCTCCTAAAAAAATCGACAGAAAAAAAATTTCTGGGTGAAGAGCAAATTTGGGAAGTATCAAGCCTACAAAATAAGCTCCTGGGAAGTTCTCCTAGAAAATGATTTAAACTGAAAGCCACTGTAATAATCACTCACCTGTTCTTGTTGCTGCTTAGCCAGCTCCATTTGTTGGCGTTGTTTCTCGATCTGTGATGCAGCCAGTTTCTTCTGTTCATCATGAGCTGCCAGCAGCTGTTCTCTCAAACTGGTCAGCTGATTGATCATACCCATAAGCTGCCTTTCTTTTTCAGCGAGGCTTTCTGGAGTCCCTGGGCATCATATGGTGAGAAAAGAAAAAAAAAAAGAAAATGGTAAAGAGAGGAAATTTAGAGCAAGACAAGTTTTCATTTTGCAGCTTCACTGTATGCAGAGTTTCAGCAGTACCAAAGAACAACAGCATATAGCAACACACTGCATAAAAACAAGCCCCCTACATAAAAACAAGCCATGAAGGACAATGCTGTGCACAGGCTTTGATCTAGTTTCCTCTTTCAATGCTTCTTTACCTTTTCATCCATTTTTGGTTGCCTTTTTATCAGATTAGTAGGGGAAAAATACTGCCTGTTTTGAAAGTTTGAAATTTTACACATCACTTTCAATTCATGTAGATCAAAATCAACACTTCCAGTTTGGAAAGACAATGATGTTTTTGTCAGAAGCTTTTGACAAAGATACATCAATGCTTTGACAGAGGAACTGTAAAGTGTGTATTAACAGCCCCCTATAATGAATGGGAAGCAGAGAAGTCTCCTGGGTTCTGGAGACCTCTCTGGCTCCCCACACCCAGCCTTCTTGCTGTTACTAGCACAACACATAACAGCTGTCAGGATGCTACCTGTTATATCATCTACAGCTGCCCTGATTAGGACCAAATTATACAGCATTTAAATTGTCAATAACTACTATCACTGCTGCTGCTGCCACTGATGTGTGATTTTGAAGGAAGAAGTCTTGCACAAACGTATCAGAAAAGCTGAGTTAAATGTGATGCACCATTTCTCTCACTTCTGATGTCCTTCATTACATACTTTCATGGAAGAGTTAAGCAGACACAGATAGAGGAACTTTGGTCCTGTAATTATTCTGTAAAAATACTCCATCTGCCCAGTGGTTGTAAGAGAAGAAACAAAAAAATTCCAGGAAAAATCAAAGGCTATGAATCATAGACTGTAACAAAGAATGGCACTGGCACTATTAGTATATCCAGTATCATTTGACTTTGAATTTTAAAGACCGGAAAATAAGTGGACCAGCCAATCCATAGACATCTCCAGTACCACCACACCCTCTCACATGAGTCAGATCCTATGAAAACCTTTTCGTAGAAAAGCTTCAAGAAAGGATTAAGGCTATCACTATCTGTGCCTCCTCTGAAAACAGCCTGCTTTTGGGACAGCCCTGCCACACAAGCCTTTCTCAAACACAGGAAATGTTCTTCTGCCAATGTCACCAGTGCTCTCCAAGTGGAAAAAAACAAGAAAAAAAAAGAGAAAAATTGGCAACTATGCTAATCGTACTCCTAGCCAACTATCAGTCAGACATGGAAAAGAGCTAATGGTAATAGCTCATTTAGTGTACCCCCCAGCCAGTGCAGGGATGTTCTCTACAATATATTTACTACAGCTTTCTATACTGGATTGAAATGTCTGAAAAGGTGAATCACCCACTGCTTTCTTTGGAAGATAGTACCACAGCCTTTGAGGTGTCACTGTCAGGGTTCTCGGCTTGATAGTTCAATTTACATTCACTTAATTTCAACCTTGTGCTCCCAAGCAGCCTCCCATTTGCCCAGCCCTTAAATATATTTATAGATAGACAGATACATCTGGGAAAACACAAACAATTAACATTTTCATATAAAGGAAATAAAAGTTGATTAACTTGTTATTAAGATGGTAGAGATTGATGTGAACATATTCTCATAATATACCAAAGTGCAGAATGCTCTCAGATAGTTTCCCAAAAAACTGTGCTACAGACTAGAAACTTCAGAAACACACTGAAACACAAACTGAAGGACTTCAAACCCACTTCATTGAAAGCTGTGAAAAAGAATGGAAGGCAGTGCTAAAATACTAACACTACTCAAGAAAACACTTTCAACTTGCATTTTTATCTCAAACGCTGGAGACAGAGAATTTCTTCAAGTAATGCCTTTGCCACCTGGCCATACAATTAATCAGAAAGATCTATTACCACTCCTCCATCCTTCTTTTTTTTTTTTCCCTAGGAAAAAAGGGACAGCGTTCCCAAGTGGCATAGAAGAATTATTCTAGAAGCTAGCTCTTTCTTTGACCTATCTGCAGCTAGCAGGTTGGTTTACTGTAATGCTTATCTAATGAAGACTATCAGTACCCTGATACCAGCAGTATAGCAAGATGGATCAACTGCAACATCTGAAAAATTATTATTTATTTATTCAGCAGATACTTTATTCCAAACTTCTACTGGTGTGCAAGAGAGAGAGAGGGAGAAAGATCTGGAGAGAGAAGAAACATAAAGGATTGGCTTAGTCCTAAAGCTGGGGAACGTAAGCAGAAACTACTGTCAAATAAACTGCTAGACAAATACACTGACACACATCACAGATCTTCAGCCAGTACTAGCTCATCTGTGTATCTGGAGTTCCTACAGTAGCTTTCAGTTGGGAATCAAAAAGCACTTTGTAAAGTTAAATTAATCTCCACCACACCTTGGAAAGGCGGAAAAATGTTTCCAGATGTGTAAACCAACAGACAGAGGGATCACAGAGTTAGTTACTGACAGTGGAAGAAAGAAGAAATGCCAATTACCTAGCCCTGTGCTACAGAGCTCAGACTGCACTCCACAAGGGCCACCCCATGTGTCACCACCCTGTCCCGCCACACCAAACAACAGCACAAACAACCAACTGGGGGGGGCATCCACCTACAGTCATTTCTTATCTGATCTGATTTACCTAGAGGGGAGCCAAAAAGCCTTCTGCCTCTGGAAAATAGATTTATTTGCATTGGAGGACAAAGAAGAAACCCTGGATGTCAGATGTCAGATGTCAGAGATGTCTCCAGATGTCAGAGTTGCAGANGGAGGACAAAGAAGAAACCCTGGACTCCAGATGTCAGAGTTGCAGGCACACTGTGGCCATGCAGCTAGGGATGAATCCACAAAACTCAGTCTTTTCACTATAACTTATTTTTTAAACAAACTCTGAGATGCCCAAAGGGGGTGCTTTACATACCGTAAGCCACTATGTAAGGCACAACGCAGAACTCCTTTGGCTTATAAACTAGAGAGGAAGTAGTCTGACAAAAGGCAGCTGCCTTACATTGTACATCTTCTGTAATTTCAGTTTGCTAATAAAACAAAAAGGAGATTTTATCATTGTTAGCTTTAAAAAAAAATCTTTA
The DNA here is from genome assembly GCA_013400935.1 of Turnix velox. Taxonomy (NCBI): domain Eukaryota; kingdom Metazoa; phylum Chordata; class Aves; order Charadriiformes; family Turnicidae; genus Turnix; species Turnix velox. Next base: position 97,362 of record VZTY01012885.1, on the reverse strand, counting down.
ACTTGTTTGAGGATATTTTCTGGAAAACGTGATTTAGTAGGCACTTTATTTTATGTGCTGAGCCTGTCTTTCTAATAAAACAAAATTATAATTTAAACTCTTTAAGGTGTCGTTCCTTAGAAAGTAAGTACTCAAACAGCCATACTCCCAAGCTATTTGCACAAAAACAGAGGCAAAATAGATCAGGTGTGTGCATCTACTGGAAGATGGCAAGTTTTGGGCTAGATTTATCCTTCCCTCATCAAAAAATTCCACCTGAGTGCCTTGCTGTGTGACCTGATCTGGGTGTTCCTGCTCTGGCAAAGGGATTGGACTCAATGAACTCTCCAGGTCCCTTCCTATCCTTGATATTGTGTGATATTGTGAAATATTCATACAAGCCTTTGTGGTGACAAACCTCAGGGTTTTGAGGCTTCTTGCAGACAACTGGTGGCTTACAATAGTGAAAATCAAACAGGAAAAAGTACTTGAATCAAACTGTCTTGAGCATAATATAAAGTGGTTGCATTTAGTTTGAGTTTGATATTTTTTTCTTTCCTCATTAAATACCACATCTTCTTTATACTTTCTTTCATAGAAATGGCCATCAAAGCTATGATTTCACAGGGGTCATCAATAAAATAAAATTTGTTCATCTAACAAATGAAGGCTAAAGGATAAATGGTTAGCTGAAGGCAACAGCTTGGTCACTAACATAAATACATTCAGTGCTAGCAATTGTTTCTGGTGGATTAAAATGAACTGCAGAGTCAAGAACATCAGTTGCCATTCTTGTATCCTGTTTCAGATGCTGTATTTTGTGGGTAGGAAAGCATGATGGCCTTCTGTCCTTTCACCATCAGTTCCTCTCTTAAGATCTAAACCTTTATCATCGAATGGAGGGTTTTGGCAACTGTTTGGAAGGATTTTCACTTGAAGATTTCTGTAGCTTATAGAGAAAAATATGCCAGCATTTTAAGTAACTACATTATGAGCCACATGAAGACGGTTGCTTAAACCATGCTGCTTGGGAGTTAATGAAGTATTTCCGTGGTTGCTAATATTGCTACAACTTGGGAGGTGGTGCAGACCTTGGTGAGGACGAACTGCCAGCCTCAGCAGCTACCTTCAGTCACCTAAAGCTGCCCCAAGTAGCACAGAGTTGGGAATGGTTCTGGAGCTGGGCTGTGCCCTACACACTGTATCCATATGGCCGCAAGTACTTTCACTCTAGCCATGCAGCATGGCTGGGAGAAGAAACAAGTGCCCATTATTGCAGCATACACCTGACAGCAAACTAGACCTGCTTCCTACAGGTATTGAGTGAGGAGTAAAAGGAGAGTGTCTTACATCAATGATTGCCTTAAAAATTACTCTTAATTGCTGTCAGATCTCCAACAAATAGATACTATATGTTTTGTGTTTAACAAAGCTTTTACACAGCAGACCACCTGCCTTTCAGGAGACTACTGTAGGTGCTCACACTGTTCTCTCTGTACTTGTCACTGCAATGGCAAAACACGGATTTTTCACAGCTTATCAAAACAACTCAAGCAAGACAGCATCCAAACACACTATGGGTTGATACAGTGAATGGCCCAAGAAAAGATGCTTTCCAGATGTGTCAGCTTATTCTCTATCATCACGAAAAGAGATTCAGCAAGGAAAAAAAAAAATCCCATGTTGTGGATGCAATACTCACAGCAGATGGCAATAAAAGAAGACTAAAATTAGTGGCATTCTGTTTCGCCAAACCTAAATTTCATCTCAGATCAACACTATCCATAATAGTGTTTAAGTCGTACAAGAAATTTACTCAAATGTGAAATAAACTATTACACATTCTTAGTTCTGATTCACAGTCTCAGACTGACAGTGACAGTAACATTTAATAAACATTAGAATGAAGACACCAATATGACCAAATGACACACTTAAAGTGAGAAAACGAACAGGAGAAACCCTGGCATATCCACCCAAATCAGAATCAAAGCAAAAAAAAAAAAAAAGGAAGAGAAACTGCCTTTGTGATCAAAACAGTAAATACTTTATTATAATTTATTAGACAGAATGAGAATGTAAATGAGAAATTAGGAAACCAAATATTTTCTTTAACAGGGATTTTAAGCTTTTGCTTTGAATGTTTGAGCAAGGAGAACGTTTGCTTGCAGCCAGCCTATGGATCTGCTTGGAGCCACACAGCATCCAGAGCGTTCCTGCATGGGGCAGGGATGTGGCAAAGCTCTCCTCAACCCCTCTGACACATCTCAATTAAGCTGCTAGGAATGTTATCAATCGGGGCACTCACGTGCAGGCTTGCCCACACCCATAGAGACAGTGAAATTTATCCCCGGAGTCAGCTTACTATCAAAGTAATTACGTAAATAGCTTCTGAACTGTCAGCATCTGTCTTTCAAAGAAAAATCAAAGAAAACAACATGCGACTACAAAGCTGGGAAGGCAAAATAATATTGTATTATGTTCATATCATTATCTGTGGTTACAAAAGGAAAAAAAAGAATCCTCCTGTATCTACAAAGTTTTGCAGAGGAAGAAAAAAAAAGAAATTGAAATAAGAATATTTTGAATTACTTAGCATTCAAATAATGTTAAGATGTGTAACAATAATTAGAGCATGCTGCATAGAGCTTTTTTTTAAATTTCAAAGCATTAGCTAACTGATCTTCTTAAAGACTGTGGGAACGTAGAAAGGTTGTGGTATACAAACTTCATACACGAGTAAACTGAGGCATAAAGTTTTTAGAAACTTGCCTGAAGTCTTCCTTAACTTTACATGTTGTAAGACATGTAAGCCTCACTAAAGTCACCAGCAGATCTTTTGTGAGCGTTTTATTCCAGTATTTTTTCAACATTAGAAATCCAAACTCACTATCACTCTGCCCAGTAAGGCAAAGTAAAAGTGAAATAGAGAAACCACTTAGTTCTCTTCTGCATATAGCCAAGCTAATATTTTCTCCCTCTAAAAAAAAAAAACTATTAAAAATCTAATAATAATTGGAGTAATAATACTAAGAGTATTCTCCGCTTGTTGCACAGACGGGTGCACTGCTCATGTCACCCAAAGTTATGTAGGTAAGGCAACAGGGAGCTGAGTTACAAGCCTAAAGGAGCTGTTGTCTGAAACAGGGATCTAACTGGCTGAGGTAAGTTCAGATTCCAACTCTTTCTTTCCTCTGTTTTTGAACACAAATGTCAAGTATTTATGATGAACCAATAGTATATACTTTAAGTCTTGCAGTGGTTGGTATGTATTTGTGGGTGGATGTCAGTATGTGCCTAAGCACGTGTGCCAACTCCCTAATCAGTACTTCAGAGTATTTTACTAGGGACTTGCACATAGCTTTTCAGGACAGTAAATTTTGGAGATGCCAGGACAAAAACATTTAAAACTTGGTATCTTTCATTAAGCATTTAAACCAACTTTACTACACAATGACTGCCATCACTTAAAACTACCTAGCTAGCCAAATTAAATTACTACATCTGATTGATACGGGAAGTCAGCATAATTGACGAAAACTTTCTGACTGCTTTTTACTCAGCAAGCCACAGCAACCACAAAAAGAAACAACCCAGAATTCAAACTAGTCTGTCTGTACCTACAGATTTATGTAATGAATCTTCTCTGTTAGAAATCCTTTTTAGAACTGCAGGCTAGAAGGAAGCTATTTATTTCTGCATACAGACAGTCTTAATCTTTTATGTTTCAGTGGACGACTTCACAGAACGTATGAAAACAAATGATGAACAATTACCATCTTTTGCCATTACTACCCTAAAGAATTAATATTCTGTGGGGACAAAGATTAGCTTTCTGTTCTACAACAGTCAGACACATCAGTATTTTGCAATCCTGGAAAAAAGCTGTCATTGAGTGTTCCTTAATTGCCGACAGAAAAAGTTTTAGCACCATAAACTGCAAACAAAGCTTGGTATTCAACCAGGTTAGTAGCTCATTGTCAAGGTTACAAAAGCAACGTACAGCATTTGTATTGAGACTATTTCTCAGAGGTTATTAATTGTATTGCTGTCTAGACAAGCTACAACTAGGCTAGAGAACTAGAATTTGCTGGTGGAATTTTATGCAGCAGCAGGAAAACAAGTAACATACATACATATGTGTACACATATTTGCTTTGTTTTGACAAACTGTTAATTGTAGCTCAGCAACAAAAATCTCTATCAACACATCCTTCAGGTAAGTTTAGTACACAGAAGAGCAGATTTAGGTCCCTTTTCTCATCCAGCCCTCTAGATGATTTTTAATATAATGTCTTAGCCTCTGTATGTTTAAGCAAAATAAAGCCATTGGCATTTGCTACTTTAATTATTTATACTTCAAGTCAACTTGAATTCTCTTTTCAGTATTAATAATCAATCACTTCTTAAAAATAAAAGTTGCATTTCATTCACACAAAACCTGATTTTTTTCTGACCAAGTATCTTTTACATTAGAAAAAGTCTGTCCACAACAGCCCAAGTTTGCTGCTTTGTCATAAACACGCATTTTTTGCAGTTTACATGCTTTCAAAAAGGTTCCTCCGATCCTCCTTCCACAGATACTACTCTCAACTAACCTCCCACTCTAGGGTCAAACAGAAGCAGCTCCATCCACTCACAATCTCCATTTCAGGCTTTCATTTGGCCTGAAAGGAGCTCTGTGTTGGTGTGGTTCAATTGGCATTGCCTACTTCTCTGCAGCCTGAGAATATCATATTGCATTGTCATCAACCTCCACTATTTCAGCAGCTGCCAAATTTCCTCTCTAAACTGAGGTTCCCCTGTGTGCTACTGGGCAGGTTTCTCCGCCCCTCCCTCCCCCATGAACTTTGAAATATTAACAAAGGACTAAGGCTCACTCTCGGCAATTTGCTACTATTAAACACCCCCAAAAAATAAAAATAAACACAGAGAAGAAGATACTAAGAAGGTTGCAAAAATACCAAATTTAGCACAGTTACAATCTGACAACTAGACATATCTTACCTCCTTCACTTCTGACTCTCTCACCCTCCTTCTCTCCCCACTCCAAATACAATACTATCCATAAATAATAATGCAAAATGTCCACATCTGACACAAGTTTGCAGACATTTTTCAACTATTAATTTGCAAATGCAAAATTCCCACAGCTCCTAAGAAAGTGCACAGCTTTCACACATCTCCTGGGAATCTGGGCGTTATTAGTCAAAGGTTTAAACCCAGAGCATTTCCCATAAATAATCTCTCACTCCTTCTCTCTCCTCCCCCAACCAAGTCCACATCTAAAAGTAGAATCCCCAGCTTCCTCGTCTTCAGTTTATAGATTATACAATCCAAAGTGTCACTCACCGGATTACTGCACATAACCTGAGCACCACCCGAAGCTTACTTGTCTTCAACTTGTCCAGCATTACTTAAATGGAATTATCCATCACAATCCATATACCAAATCTGCATAGCCCATTTATCTCAAGATTCTGTGTGTCACCTACCAGATTATCCCTTTTAATCCATACATTGAATCTACATAACATATGTCTTTAATTCATGGGCTCTGATGAGCCATAGTATCGCTGAATGGATTATTTCTCTTTATCCATTATTGGCAGTCGTAAGAGTGTTCCCTGCATACTCTCTCATGCCCCATCTTCTGAATATTGAGTCAAGATTAGAGTCTGCAGCAAATGCAGCTCTATCAGACATCAAACACAGCTTGATATAATACCTGCACTGCTACTCCACTAACTTCGAACCCGGTTTCTTGCACAAAACAAATGTCTGCATTATCATGCATTAAAGATTAGGATTGGTAGGCTAATCTTGCTTTTCATGACACTCAGAAGTCTTGGTTACTCCAGCAGAGCCAAATTTGAGTGGCTACAGCAGAGAGCTTATTTTACCACAGTGACAATCCCCTACATAGCAAATGCAGAAAACACTTCACCTGAGTTGTTTGGGAACTAACCTGTACAATGGAGAAGGATTTTCAAACAATAAAAAAAATCAGGTTCAGGCTTGCCCAGTCTTTCTTGAAAGACTCTGGAGCAATCATTGTTAACAATGCCTTTACTTCAACAGAAAATCAACTCAGGAAAGATTAGAAACAGAAATAAGTTTAGCCTTTTGTTCCCCATACCTATTCAAAACTAGCTAAGTGGGGATCATGTAAAATAGATCTCATTATTTCTTGACAACTCTTGATAAGCAAGAGATGGACAAGATTAGAGGAAAGGTTCTGTGTATACCCCGGATGTTTAAAGAGTTCTCATCATGGTGAAACTGCCTTACTCACATCAACATAAACAAGTCTGGGTACCTCATTAAATACCTGCCCACCAGGAAAGGTACTGGCCCTCCAAAAGTCTGCTCAGAGGGAGTCCAACACCAGTCCGACAGAAGTCTCATCCTTCTTTTCTAAGTATGGGGATGGCCACTGACACGTAACAGTGTGGAAATAGACTCCTTAAACCTTTTGCTATCAATGGTCCATCCTACATGCCTGGATCTACTGCAGTTGGTAACATTGCTCTGGAGGAAGCAACATTGCCACTTTAACTCTGCAACACACAGTTTCAGGTGACTATGATGAAAACAGAAAGAGGGTAAAATAGAATTTTTCTTCTTGAAGATGATCAGTTTGAGACCTGAAGTTCCACTGAATCCAGTAAACTGCATTATCTGTGAATAATTCAGAGGCCTTCTGAGCTCTATTCCTGAATATGATGGATGTAACTAAGTTTGAACATGCTTTAAACATCCCAATATACAGTTTTATAGCTTTATTTTAAAACATCTAATGGCGTGTTCTGTAGGTTTTTCTATAGACTGATTTGTTCTGAGCAGAGTAAAAATTACTTGGATTTCAAACCAAAATTTCTTAAGAACTCTCTTATTCATTTAACACCACATCATTCCACTAAAGAAGTGAAGGCATTTGTGTTAAAATTTCTACAAATACGAAAGGTTCTAGATTTTGCCCCATTTTTGAGTACTGCCTCTCAGTTAAGTCTTGGAATGAAATATTGTTATTTCCTTTTCCATTAGTAACTCAGAATGTATACATCCTTCTAACTTGAAATTTATAGGTAGATCTCTGCTTTGGTTATGGTTCTCCCATTTTACGGATGTGTAGATCAAGAAAGGGGGAGCTTAGAGAAGCTGCCAAAAGTAACAAACCCAGTCAAAGGAACAACTGAATACAAAACTGGGGAACCTGGTGACTTCCATCCATTTACCAGCTCCCCTGGTCTTTGATAAAAGGGGACAGGAAAGTTGGTGGATACTGATTTGATACTGCTTTCTTGGAAGAAATAACAGTAGTAGAAAATAAAAGAATGAAGCTTTCTTCCAATCTCTCCCAGAAAATAAAACCTGGTGGCGATAACACTGACTTGGACATTAACAATATGGAGCCTACTGCTGAGACTTTAGCACATGGCATACTAAAGCTCCCCCAGACCTAATGAAAAATACAATGAAATTTTGAACAGTTAAATGGGAAAAAATACTCAGTGCCTAAGACCCTAAGACAGCTGGGCAGTACGGCTTCTAGTGCTGTCCACATTCCAGGGTGTATTAATAAGATATTACTTGTGCAAGGTTTCCAAATATCACTGATAGAGAAATGGGGGACAAAAAAAAAAAAAAAAAAGAAAAAGAAAAAAGAAAAGGGGCTGCCAAGCCAAATATAGAGCAAAGTTAATTAAAAAATCACAACTGGAAAACTTAATAATTCTACATTCATATAGAAGGACAAAAACATTTCCTAGCATAATATATGTCTGTTTGTACACGCACACGTTGAGTATAAAACAGCTCAACTTGCACACCTTTCATGTTGCCTCACTAAATACAGCTGCAATACAGCTGAGCCATTGTTTGGCGGCCACTCATGGCTGGCAGTGCCATGAAAACCACATTCCTAGGCACTAAATAATCAGCCTGCCTGACCCCCCAAGAACCTATAAGTCAAATTCATTTACCCCCAGAGGGCAATGCTCTATTGTATCCTCTCTCCTTTCTAGCCACCTAGGAACAATGGACAATAATTGCAACTGTCACGGCAGTCAGTAGGAAAAATAAACCAGTGCCTGTTTTCACAGCTTACTGACAAACCTGATCTAAACACCTAATAACCATGCCCCCAACTATAGAACCACAGTCACACTAAAAAGCCTCAGATGTGAGGTTTTTGAACTGAGCTACAGAACAATAACTCGACTTGTGTTCAAAATATGAAGCTAAAAAACAAAAATTAAAGCAAAGAAAACTCCTCTTTGAGGCTGTGCTGTTGCTCCCCATCCTCCCTCTGGGCAAGACTGAAAGGCCTGTTGAATTTCTTTCTTGCTGGCTGCTGCCGCTGCTTTCAAGTTTGGCTTGTGAAAGAGAGGAAGGGAGAAAAAAGGTTACCCTCCAACAGAACAAGATCATAAGCACTGGGAACAGACCGCCTTCCAAGTGCACAGCACTTTCCTCAGCAGCTGTGCTGAGTCCAAAGGCAGAGGAGAAATCCTGGGAGTCCTTCTGAAGGCTCCAGCTCATCGAGAGTTAAAGAGGCTCCAGACACCATGCAAGAACTGATGAAATACGCACCCAAAAAGTAGATAAGAAAGCACCTGTGTACTTTGGGCTTGAAACATCTTAAAGTTTTATCAGAACATGGCAGATGGTGATGTTATTTTAAATCAATATGCTTTCAAGAACGAGAACATGCAGATAAGCCCAGTGGCCGCTCTATCTCTTTATGACCTGTTGCATTATGCACATAGAAAAAATGAGTTCAGTAGGAATAAAGAACCCAGGATGTGGCCCTCTGTTATAATATCTCAGCCAATTTGGGGCCAGAGCACTGTATTCTGCTTTAAAGTTATTCTACATATGTATTGAATACATACTTTTGAATTACAGCCTCTCAGGGAGAAGCTAAGGGAAGCAAGTGCCATACTTTCCTACTCAAGTAAGCCAGTGGACCAGCACAAACTAATGCCAGTGGCTTATGGGTGACAAGCTGGAAGGCACTTACAATTAAAATAGTACTATCTTTGCACACGTACCAATACATTAACCTCTCAGAGCACGTCACCCATTATTCCTTACTGAACCCTGCCTACCTCTTGCTGTCCTTAAACCTATCAGGCATGAGGTTTGTGAGCCTGTCTGAATGAGGATCATGGCATTAGGGGCAAGGCTGCCCAGCAAACAAACAAACAAAAAAAAATAGGGGAAAAATGAAATCTCATTTATAAACATAAAAAGAAGGGTTGAATTTTAATCTCACTCTACTTTTGCATTTCCAAAACAACATTTGCTTTGATCCTGCTACTCCACATGTACATTAATACAAACAGGAGAAGAATCACAGCTCACTGTTTCTTCTCAGAATGGCTGCTCTGGAAACTAAAATTTTTGACACACATTCATTTTGTGTCAGCTCCTCATCACAATCACTGAGAGAGAATTATAAAAATATTAAATTAAACAAAACCAAACAACTAGGTTCTATAAAATGACCTCACATATATAAAATGGGGAAATGTCTTGGCTAAGCAAAAGCTACTGCTGCTGGAGAGTGGTCAAATTTTGTCATTTTCCTTCTGGAGTACAGATTTAAAAGAACATGCTTTAGTGCACAGATGTTGTACGCTGTTTTTTAAAATCTGCACTGGCTAATTTCAGTACCTAGAGGTATCATTACACAAACTTTGCTGGTTTGTTTGGGGTTTTTTTCTCTGCATGCAGGAAATGAAAAAAAATCTAAATCATCAAAGTATTTCAAAAAATTAACAAGGACTTCTGATCGCCCTTGGATTTCAGAAGCTGAGCTCTGCTATATTCTGATACTTTGTAAACCTGTGCTTGATATGTCAACTGACTTTTTTTTTATTCTCCATTCAGCAACAGGATCTGTCCTCTTACAACACAGAACAATTTATGCAACAGAAGTTTTATTTAAGTTCATTCACTTAGGGCAATATACCATTTAATTTATGCCCTAAAATACGATGTTTTAAGGGGAAGGGGAAAGGAGCAAACAAATACAATTCCATAAAGCCAGTGGCATCTCTATATTCATTGTTAATTGGCTTTAGCACAGAAACAGCATTACCTTTTATTTCTCCAAAGTTCCCTGATCCCATGGCAAGAAGCTTGTCTTTCCAGTCCTTTGATAGTAGCTTTTCAATACTGGGAGTTTCTGAGTGAAGGGGGGAAAAAAAATGTAAGCAAATCAACATGACTGTCTCCACAATAGAACTCATTAAAAGTCTATTTGCTAAAAATAAGTGAAACCCTGTTCTGGGCCCCAGTTCATAATGACTTCACCAACAAACTGATAAGGGGGGGGGGAAATAAATAAAAAAAAAAAAAAAAGAGAAGAAAAAAATGTGTGCTTTGTCACCTGCTGTTTCAAAACCATTAGCTTTTTCCTCTCGTGGAACAAAGCCCCGGTAATTTTCTATGACAATGGGCACATATAAACCTGCAGTTCATTGTTTTTCAATTTGGTGAACAAGTTACTGCCTACAATGGAGGCCTGTCAATTCCTGGGTGTCAGTCTGCAGTCAAAAAATAATTATGTTGATAAAATGCAGAGCAAAGAGAGAGAGAAGGAGAAAGAGAAGCAAAGAATTAGCTCCTAAATCTGCTACATGTAATTATATCCCTCTGAGTGTTTACAATTACATCCACTTTATAATGTGTGTTTAAACATCGCGTGGTGGTAAGCATACTGTGGAAAGATTTTCCAGTAACACACACATTATAAATAATAATAAAAAGTTGGATATGAAAAAAGCTTTAAAAGACTGCAAAATCCAGGGAGAGAAAAGGCATTGCTTAGAATGGAAACCCATTATTTGCTCATTTCAGATTCTATCACTTCCTTTAAAATAAAATAAAATATATTTGTTCAGTATTTTCAGGAAAAACGCAGTGAGGGTGTGGATGGGTCTGATATTTATATCTGTAACTCTTGTATTCTGACCTCTTTTTGTGTGGGATTTTAATGCATAAGTAAATATAAACGCTAATAAAATTCAGAGAACATTAAACTCAATTCCAAACAATGTAATTGTATATTCTTGTCAGCATTTAGATGGGTACACAATTACAATAGCTTTCAGTCCTACGATTAGCACTGTATTCAGTCAGAAAATGGAGTGTACTAAAAGATAAGTGTCCCAGTATGCGCCATCTAAATAACAATACTCACACTTATTATCTGGATCTAAGACATAGACTGCTATGCTCCGCATTTGTGTTTATGCGTATTTGTATTTGTTCAGGCATTTGTTTACCCCCTACCAGGAGCATAAAGGGAGTACATGTTAACTTATCAAAGGGACCGTCTGGCCCAGAGACCGTACAATTATTAGCAACTGGTTAATTTCCCCCCACAGTAAAAACCATTACGAGCAACCTTCATTATCTCGTTTGGCTAATTCCCCATCCTTTCTTGAAAGCCCGAAGTTAAAGCCGGGAGGATGTAGAGCTGCGCATCCTCGAGGAGGGCGGGAATAGCACCCCTCGCACCCAGCGCCGCTTCCTGCCCTCTCCACAAGGCGCCTCTCACCCCCGAGGGGTGCAGCTCGCTCACCTCCTCCCGGCATTTTTGTACACGTTGCAGCGCTCCAATTTTTCTCCTATACAACCGAGTTTCTCCTCTTTTACGGGTGGTGGGCATCCTTTCGCATCCGATCCTTCTTGCCCTAAGGGCTCAATTGCCCGGAACTGCAAGTTTTCCCTCAGAAACCCTAAAAGCATAGCGAGATCCGCAGGGAACAGAGCGGCGTCAGCTGCTGCGCCACGAACATCTCCGAGCCGGGGTTGAGGAGCCGGAGATGCCACCGCGCTCCGGGCACTTGAACACTTCCACAGCGACTTCGGAAGTTTGAACGTCCCCTGTGAGCACTCACGCAGCAAAATGGTTTTCCAAACCTATCTGAACAGGTCCAATACACTCCGCAGCTTTTTTTTTTTCTTTGTGATTTGTTTGGGTTTTTTTGCTCACCCCCTTTTTTTTTCCCCCTGAGCGCGTGAACAGGCCAGAATATTTGCAGCAGAGGGCTGTCAGTCATTCAAAGCTAACAAACCTTCGCAGAAGCCTGGACTGAGGCAATAAGGAATCCATTGTCGAGCCCGACAATAGGCTCGGCGAGCCTCCCAGTCACCTAAAAGCTGCCCCGTTTTACTTTTAAGTCTATTAGCAGCGAAGTCCGCAGCGAAGCTTCTGTGCTCCCCACCGCCCCCCGCTCCTCGCCCGCCAAAGAACGCAAGCCTGGTGCCTAAATCGCCGCTTTAAAGTAACGGTAGCCGCCAGCCGGGGGCTAGCGGGGCACTGGCACGGCACGGAAAATTTGGCCTCCCCCTCCCGCGGATGGGGCCCCGGAGCGGCGCCAGGATAGGGCCCGGTGTTCCTTCCCTTCGCTGGAGGGACGGCGATGGGAATCAGTTTTGTCAATTAAAATAGCAAGAGTGTGGTATCCCACCCCCCGGAATGTCCCCATAGCCACCACCCACTCTCCCCGGGTGATTCCGGCGGCTGAAGGAGAGTGGAACGTGATGAAGGTGCTAAGGGATGTCCGCGTGTCAGTGGCTGAGTTTTCTGCGAGAACGGTAAAGGATCGCAGCAGGAAATCGTGATTACATGTGAAAAGGCCAAGTGGCAAAATCCCAGTAGGAACAATGCATCTGTTCATTAATGTGTGAATATGAGTAATACGAAAATTTTACACAATTACAAGCCCCTCAGCAATCTCGGTGGCACGAAATAGATTGCAGTGATCTAATCAGCATTTCCCCTGTTGAAATACTGTATGCTAGCTATTTAAAATAATATCATATGGATTTTTTTTTTCTTCAGAAAAACCTGTGTGGACATAGTTAATTGATGTACTAACTTAGTTTCAAGCCTCTGATGCCTTGAACTGCAATTTTTACATAAGGCACTCGTAACAGAGTTTTCATACAGAGTAATACTTAAAATGAGCTAATACTTAAAATGAGCTTTAATTTTGAAAGACAATTGCCTCCCTACTCCTACAGTTTTATAGAGCTAAAAAGCTATATTGAATTACAGCTACTTTAATTCCATCATATACCACGTTAACATATTGTACTTATATAAAGTATGCTATTCATATACTCAACCTATCACATTTCAGTAGCTGCTTGTGAAATACATTATGCACCATATCTTGGATACAGAAGCTTATTATGTCAGTTATGTACCCCATTAAAAAAAGATCTGAAATTTACACATCTCAAAAATAACTGTTTTAAAAGGTTACAACCATAGAGCTTTCATGAATTATACAGAAATTAAAGTAATCTTTTGTTCAGTTCTTTTTTTAGACTTCATTGGGAATATGAGGCTCTCAGATTAAGGAAAGTACTTGTTCCCTGGATTTATTAGAAAGTCAGTAAAACTTTCAATGCTTGCACAGGTATTGGACAGCTTACAATTGGGAAAGGTGGCCTGCCCATAGGATACTGGCACTCATAATCCCTGCTCCTTCTCTTATAGATTCACCAGAACAGTATTTCCACATACAAAATCGGAACTATGTTGTGGCAGGTTTTGGATCTGTATCAGGCCAACTATGCATCATGAAAATCTATATTAGCATTTCCAAAAAGCTTTTCAGGTTGCACTCTGCTGTTCTGAGTATCATGACTCTTCCAAATGTCTCCTAATGCCATTTCTGAGAAGGATTTGGGATTAGCCCCACTTCTTTTTCTGAGCCCCGCTTGAGAAGACCTCCACTAACCCCACTACCTTTTTGCTAAGGCACATGATAAAACCATTTTCAAGTCCATGCAGCACACAGCATGAATGCATCTACAAAAAGAGTTGTTCATGGGTTGTTTGTGAACAGTAATTAATTAATGTTTAGAAAACAATCTCCTTTCAGAAATATGGTGAAAAGTGTTAAGTGTTGTTGTAGAAGAGGATTACTGGTAGGACACCAAAAAGAAACACTGAGAGGGAAAGAGGAATCATTAAGTAAATGCTGGAGAAGAGGAGACTTGACTGAATTGATAGACATAAAAATTAATCCACAAAAATTAGCTGTGCTGCATGTTTGCTACCAGTCATTTCTGGCACATTTTGTATATCTTTTTTTCACCCTTGCCTCTGTGGCGTGCATATGCTTCTCTGCAGCACTAGGTATGGCAGTAGCCACTGGTGAATGGTCCTCCAACAGTGCCAGCCATTGTGACGGCGGGGACTGGCTCCTCCGTGCTCCCTAGCCCTGTCGATCTCCCTCATTCCCTCTCCGCCGTGCCAAGCACCATGGTGGCTGACTCCCTCATCTGAAACAATGGGAGTTGGAGAGATCTGCCAGCAGCCCAAAATTCTTCAGCACACAGAATTAAACTGCCTTCTCAGTGGTCCAACAGTCCTGTGTCCACTGCTCCCATTTCCACCCATGGGTGCTGGGCACACAATTGCTCTGACAGTATTGAAAAGCAAAGCAGCCAAGTAAATTAACATAAAAGCGCTTTTTAATCTAACTTCTTGTATGTTCACAAGCACGACACTGCCCCTCTACTTCTGTACTTGATGTTTAAATATAGCTTCACTGACTTTATGTACTCAAAAGTTTTCATCCTGAGAAAACAGTGGTTTGTTTCTGGAAGTGGTCAAGTAAAGCCACAGCAAGAGGCACCATTTTTAGCACCGTCTGATAGACTCCTATTTGAATGAGGCTACTTCCAGAAGTACTCCAGGCTACTCTTCTTTGCAAGTGACCTAATCCTACTCTCAATTCAATGTCAGTGCAGACACATAGGTACCTGAATCTGCCTTGGCACCCTTCCAGAAACAGTCACACAGTGCAGCATTCCCTTCAGGCCCAAGCTCTCTGGTAGCTCTTTCAATCCATGCTCAGGGTCAGAGTCCTGGAAATCCACTTATAAAAGCTTAGAATGGTCATCACTGCCAAATCTTTTCTTACTACCTCCTTCTGCTCCCACTGATTACTTACTAAAAGCAAACTTCAGCTTCATGCAGCTGCCTGCTA
This sequence comes from Turnix velox, assembly GCA_013400935.1. Classification (NCBI taxonomy): domain Eukaryota; kingdom Metazoa; phylum Chordata; class Aves; order Charadriiformes; family Turnicidae; genus Turnix; species Turnix velox. The sequence continues at coordinate 82,357 of VZTY01012885.1, read as the reverse complement.
CCAGAGAAAAGAATGTAATTCCATAATGCTGTAACAGGGTGTGGGACAGTGGCCCCCCACATGGGGCATTTCCAGAAGAGCCACATCTGAAGAGGATAGGAGAGAGCAAGTATTATAAATAAACAACTGTGACAAAAGGCAAGGAGGCTGAGGATAAGTCAGCCACAAGTTAAAGGAACAGCATGAGTCCTGGAGCTGCACATTTGCACGGTGTCTGGATGCCTGAGCACCAGTGTTCTCCTAAGGAGGTGCCCAAAGTGCTTCCTCCTCTGTAACTACTGTGAACAGCTCTTGTCCTGGGATGAAAGAGAATGACTCCTTAGAACAAAGTAAAACCAAGATGTTTGGCCTCAGCAAGGATGATGACATGAAGTGTAGCAGAATGGAGAGAAGCCAGGAGCTGCTCGATACCCAGCCAGACCACCAGACATTTCCTGCCAACACATGTCATTCCTAGAGGAAAGAGTATTTGGTTGGCACAAATGATCATGAATAAACTTTAGCATTGGCTGATATACCTTCCACTTTTGGCAACAACCTCCCTTTATGTTATGAAAGAACTGGCAAATACTTTCCATCCATTATTCACCCTTTTCTTCTGCTACAGTCATAAATACATTACACCTGTTGGCCACAGTTCCGCTCACCCTGTATACAAGCCTCACCTAACAAGGAGTTACTCCACTCACTGGCACCCTGTTCTGTGTTTTTGCCCATTTAACCCTTTATGGTTTAATCAGAAAAGGCTAAGGGCAGATGTCCACTCTTTCTTTAAAAGTGCAGACAGGCACATGTGCAGACACAAGAAATTTATCTATTTATACACCGAGTTTTTATTAAAAGATATTACCTGGACAGAATCTGGTGAAATTTTCATAGCAAAAAGAAAATTAAGCAACTATTATGAAGAAATTATTGGTATCAGCAGGTTACATAGACATACAGCATCTGTATATACATATGGTTCTCCATCAACAGAATCAAGCTTTCAGGGAACTACTTGCAGCTAGGCAAGACACTGAATCATCAGCAGGCACAACACAGAATGTATTTAAATTTAGAAATTAGAGACCACACAACATACATTTTTCTCTCGCCTTCCAGGAAGTACTGCAATTTTTCATCAGCCTAAAAACATTCTAAACTTTTGGAGAAGACAGTAGGGGACATCTCTATAAACGTAAATAGTCTTCAAATGTAGGACAATAATTGCTCAGGTGTGATAAGTAAAAATGTGGTGCTAAGCAAAATATGACCTAGGGCTTCTCTGACTGGGCAGAAAACAGCATGCATTTGGGTTCTTTGTTGGCTTTTTTTTCTTACATACAAAATGTATTTGGATTTTCAGGCCCAAACTCTCATAGCTGAAAGAAGTATTCAAGTTTCAATGAGATATTAGGAAGCTATGGTGCTCTGGTGTGCACATCATAGTATGACTCCTACTGTATCATTCCATCACAACCACTGTGAAGAAAACAGCTGGGCTACGTATGTCCATGGGTGGCTTCCAAACCTACTGAAAAGCTCCTTTCTCTGGCAGCGATAACCAGCTTTCCTGCTCTTGCAATCTCCATGCTCCTGCACCCTGAATCCACATGTCAGCTCCCACAGCATTGTAAAGGACAAAATCAACTTCTGTGTCCAAAGGTGCCTATAGTTAGTTACCTGTGTTGCACAGGGACACCAGGTTATCATAGTATTCTTCTCATATAATTTTGGGTATGCTTAATAATACAACAGTCGTTTGCAAGTTGCTGGCTCTTTTTCACAATATCCATCATGCTGCATTTCTGAAGTATACATTATATGCACGATAAGCCATTTTTATCGTGATTTCTGGCACAAGAGCACTGCTTCTTGTGCTAAAAAAGTTCACATAGAAAAGGTTCCATAGCATAATAAGGACATTATTCAAGAATCTTAAAATCAGTAATCTATAAATGCCACTAAACCCACGATTTTACTCTATCTACAAATATACAAGCAGTTGTTTTTACAACTGCTCACCCATGCATACTGCCAGTCTTACAAGAAAATTACCTATAAACACAATGGCGTTTATTAGGAAGAAAAGGTCTGACTGGTTTTCAGATACACTACACTACCAGTTGTTGAACTAATTATCCCTTAGGATGTAAGCAAGGAGCCAGCAAATCACAACACGAGGCAGGAACACATGGCTAAGCAGGACAGGGGGAGGGCATGGAGACTTCTTAAGCTAGGTTTGTGGCCAAAACCAGCATTGCATTCAGCTGCACCCTCAGGAACAGTCAGGCTATTGTCTGAAATTTTAAAAGCTTCCATCACCTGAATGCACTGGCAGTTGCTCTATTAGCTGTGTACTTTTCAGGCTGCCATGTTTTAACAAATGAACACCTACGCCAGGAGCAGTATCACACTCTAGATATGACACATATGCTGCAGAGAAATCAAGCCTGTCATGTAATACCTTTTGCTAGTATTTCAGTCTCCCAGCAGCACAGATTATGTCCATTTTGGGGATACACAGGCATCAGGGGAGATTTCCTTGGTTTCCATCCCCTTTACTGGTATCCAGCTTCTGAATCAAGACTGCTTCCAGAACATAAAAAATTCACTTATTTATAGAATATGTCTGTCATAAGTCCTTCTGGACTGACAATGTCTATATGAATAAAATGTCTGTGGAGTCTGAGGCCTGCACACCTGATAAAACCATCTCCTTCACAAGCACAGCATTGAGCCAGGGAGCATCATCCCTACTCTCATCCCAAAAATAGCACTGAATTCCATCAGAATCTGTTTTATTTTCAGCACACTGACCTGTAGAATACATCCTTCATTGCCTTACATACAGGACTCATCAGGGCTACTAAGTGTGTGTTAATTACCCTCTAAACAATAAGCTAGAGTTGCAAGTTTCTGTATGACAGTTCCACTGTTGGGAGACTGGCATTCATATTTGTGTGCCAGGGCAAGTGCTCCATGAATCTGGCCTTCCACATCAAGCCCAGAGATGCTGATGAGTGCATGGAAGTAGGACTGCACTACTAAATTATTATCCCCCCCCCAACTGAATTATTCTGAAGAAACACAGTAACAGCGTAGTTTGTAGTCACTGCTCAGACATTCTCCATCTAAATCCTTGTAATTGTAAATACATAGTAGGATGTGGCCAATCTTTATAGCAAAGAATTGATTCCATTTCTTCCTCCCCATTCTGTACAAGAGCAACTGTGTCCCCCAGAGAAGGGCATACAGAGGCCCCGTGAATGGCACTGGATGCCATCCATCCACAGGACAGAAATTTGTTGGGTGCTTTGGATTCCCAAAGGCATTCAGGAGCACAAATCTCATTCTACAAAGGAATTAGGTTCCTGACTGCCTTTGGAGATCCAGGCCAGTGAGCTGGCTGAAAGAGTTGATTGTGAACACATTCTGCCAAACCTGGCATTGCACTGGCACAACTGTTGCCAGACTATTTTTTTCAGCATACACAATTTTTTAGAAGGATCTCATCTCCCTGCTACAATCATCTTCATCCCTGATTACATTAAGGGGATGTAAGGGAAGCTAAGGAAGAAGGGAGCAAGTTATGTAACCTTACTAAACTTAAAAAAAATTAGCTGTTTTTTAAAAATGCACCTTCCTGACAAACAGAAATAATAAACAAAATTGAGTAGCCCGAACATGTAAACAACAGCTTTTTCATGTGTCATGAATGCTACAGTTATACCAGTAGGAATCCTTATGAAAACAAGGGCAATGGTAAAATAAAACGAAAATTCTGCTATGCATAAAAAAAGATAATTTTGTCTTGTTCTTTATTTTTCAACCTTATAATGCCTCCTTAATTCTAGGCATCTCTTAATGAAAGAAAGAATTTGTTTTGTCAAGAGTGGTTCACCTGGTAAAAAAACCTTGTCACTTGACTGAAGGAGACACTATACCAAGCCTAGGCTTCACTGAAATTCTGAAACCATGATGTTTTAATATTTCCAGAGACTGTCTGAAGAGTAGCAACAAAAAACCAGAGACATCTGGAATTAAATACCATTAAATTTCACTTCAGTTTTATTTTCTGTCTCAGTTGCACAGCAGTAATCCACTGAAATGAATATTCCCCTGAAATACACTTTTGTATTTGTGTTACTGAAAGAGCCAGTTTCTAATTAAAGATCATAACATCTTGTTAATATTAACAGAGGACAATGTTTTTGGTCTGCTAATCTTTTACATCTTCAGTGCATCCTTAATAAGCAAGAGGGTTTTAAAAAAGCATTCAACGAGATGATTATATACTCTTTATGGGTATTGATACATCATTAAAGATGTTCTAAGGAGATCCACAGTTTCTCCTTTGACAGAAAAGATCTTTTGTACTGATCTTTTTAACTAAGTAAACTCTTTCTCAAAAAAGCTTTAAAACAAAACCCCAAGAGAGCCAAAAAGTACATAATCTGAATAATCAGAAAACATAAATTGAGAACTTCGGTGTTTGTCTAGAATTTCAAGGAAATCCTTCTGAAGCTCAGCCTTTCCACTTCTGAAATCCTAAATTCAACGGCAACAATGTAACCCTTCACATACAGTTACTACAGCATTTTTTATCTGAAAATCTTAAAGCCACTTTTATAAAAATGGCAAAAAAAAATAGTGCTGAAGTGCTCATAATTTTCCTCAAAATGACAAAACTAAAGACTATATGTGATGAAGCTGAGGAGACAATTTTCTAAATAGCCTGGCTTTCAGCCCTTGCTACAGCCATTATTTCTCACCACCAAAAAGTCTGTGGCTCTAGCCTCCAGATGATCAGCTGTTAAAGGAGCTGCTGTGGTTCCGACTCTCTTGGCCTTCCTTATGCAATGTCTTTACCTTGACAAAGAGGAAGAGAAGTCTTATTTGCCAACACTAAGAGAGCAATAATAAAAAAAAAAAAGAAAAAAGAAAGTGAAACAAGCCCTCTTCTCACAAAGTCCCAACTTCTGCTGTTGAGGCGTGGTTTAGGGTGGTTTTTTTTGGTAACTCTCACTACCATTGGAAAAGAGCAGCTCTGATGCCCTTTGCCCAGCACCCCTGGTTGCTCTGGGCTCTCCAGCCCCCATCCTGCTAAGCAGCAGAGATGTCCAGTGGGCTGGTGGAGGAAGACCCTCATTTCCCAGTGGAAGACACAAATGTCCTGCTGCAGCTGCACCAAAGTGCACGGTACTGAACTAATCATTGGTTTCCACCCTCCTCCCCCGTGCCCTTTTTATTTTTTTTTTTTTCTTTTTTACAGCTGTCTTCCTATCTTCCCAACAGGTGCTATTAGGCCCTGAACAATGGCTAAGGCTTTTAAGCCACTGCTGTTGACAAGTGAAAGGGAACAACAAATGGCTCAGTAGTGCTCTTCTCCCTGGGTCACTCAACCAATGGTAATAGTTATTATTTTTATTTATTAGCTCTGCAGCACTGTCCTCCATTGTGCCTCCTCCAACCTCCCCTTTCCGTGACAGCAAGGAGCTTTTTAACTTTTAATAAAAATGGGTGAGCGCTTAGCTCCTGAGCTGGCTCTTTCTGTAAAGTGCACAGCTAATGAATGTTGTCCATTTAGATCTGGATAATTTATGATGTCAGTGGAGAGGAGGTGGGGAGGGCTGTATCCAGATATGACCATTAGCTACAGTGCCAGGACTGATAGCAAGAGTAAGGGGAGCTGGAAGTTGGACAGAAAGAAGAGTTTCTCCCCTGCCACTACGTGGGGGGGGTTGCCAGATAATTACAAGGTTAAATGCAATAAATAAGACATTCCCTATTTTGAGATTAGCATTTACTCTTCCTATCATTTTACCAATTGTATTATAAAGCCCTTCAGAGAACAATGGAAGATGGAGGAAATGTTAATTTTTCCTTAAATGAAAATGCATGCACCAATTTAACTGATCATACCTGTTATGAGAAAAAAAAAATGACAAAAAATTTTCTGTTCCTATTGATGAATATACATGTTTGTACACGTTTATTTGCTAGTTGAGTTTACTCAATTAATAAAGTATATACAGCAGATAAGCTGTATCAGCTGCAAATCCTATGTTGCCCCTGTCCTGACAGATGAGGAAAATATGAGGGCAAATCTAACAAATCCATGTCCAAACAAAATCAGTAAAAGCAGCAAGTAAGTCATATGAAAGGAAAAAATACACTTGGAAGTGGAAAATATAATGCTGAAATCTATTAAAGTGTTAACATATCACAGAATAGATGGTTTAGTTTCATATGTTATGGAATTGAGGCAAAAGCATGTATATATTTTTATCATCTCAATCTATTTAAACATAATTGTGTAGTGAAAGGGCTGTGTATTTACTAGAGTACATGTGTGCTATTAAAATCTGAATCTAATGAAAATATTGAAAGAAACATGAAATACTCATCTGGGATGTTAATAAAAGCATTAAAATTATTTTTTAATTGAAAGCCGAAAATTGTAAAAGCTATCCCTCCTGAAACAACCAAGAAAACACACTTAGATTTCTATTCTCTTTAAAGATATGACAGGCTGTTTTACCACTGGAAGTGAGAATTAAAGCACATACGCCTGATGCTAAACAACTGCACATCTTGAACTGCTCTTGCACAACATATGTGAAAACAAAATCTCAATCAATTGCCAGATGTCAGAAAGATATGAACAATAATAATTGTAAGAAAATAGTAAGTACAGTGTAAATCAATGTTTCTGAAGGGCAGGTAGTTTCACGGTAAATCATACTGCTGGTTGTGATGTTTTCATGGAATCATTATGTCAAATTAAGTAGAAATTATTAAAGCTAATGTCAGCTTTGAACTTGCTTAAAATTATTTTCCAAGATTTGCACAAAACCTTCTCCACTGAAGTACAGCATTCCATCTGCCCTGACAACTTGATCTGTTTGTTCTCACTTGTCTCCATTAATGGATTTTTTGGACTCTGTGATTTTTGGCGTAAATAGGAAGAGGAAATACACTGGGTTTCCTTTCAATCAAGTGATATTTTTTTTCCTGAGTTAGGGGATAACATGGAGATACACAAGTGGTTCAGCTGTGTAACAGTTGTGACAGGTAGTCCCCAAATAAGCAAAGAGAAATCAGAGCAAGTATATTATGCACAGCTCTTTAAGATAATAGTACTAGACAAGGGGAAAAGGAAAGTCAAAAAGTAGAAGCAGGAAAGTCAAAGAGGAGAAAAGAAAACAGAGATGAAGAAAACAATACTGAGAACAAGGAAAGAACATGACTAAGAAAGGGAACTCATTTATCAAAATATAAAATGTACTCACATTACACAATGCACTGAAGGAGTAGGAGAGAGTCAGGGCAACTCTGTGGTTGCTCCCTGACTATTGAAAACAGCCACAAACACTGAGCTCCCCTGTTTCCCAGCTATCCAATGGATAACTGCAGCAGCCTGGGCAAACATGAAAGAAAAGCGGTAAAGAGCTGCAACATGAACTCCTGCTACCAGAAAATACAATAGGATTTAGATTACAGCATAAAATATGCCTTCAAATCATTGGCAGCACTCTAAAGGACAAGATTTAGTTTCTTTCTTATCAGAGAAGAATCTTCTCATGCCCTGCAGCAGAAGTTTTCCGGACAGTTTTAGAAAATGGGTTTCTTCCATTCACCTCAGGATGACACAACTTCCTCTGCAAATAGTTGTCCAATTCCACGAGAGAAAGATCATTTGCCTTCAGGATGGCTTCAGGAATCATCAGGGGCAAGTAAGGTGAATACAGCGCAGGAAAATAATACCTTCCCAAGAATTAGGAAACTACAGGCCAGTCAATCTCACCTCTGTGCCTGGCAAAGTCATGGAGCAGATGCTCCTAAAAGGGTTGCAAAAACACATGGAGGGTGACACAGAGGTGATTGGAGGTAACCAACATGGCTTCACCAGGGGCAAATCATGCCTGACCAATTTGGTGGCCTTCTATGATGGAGTAACATCATCAGTGGACAAAGGAAGGGCAACTGACATCATCTACCTGGACTTGTGCAAGGCATTTGACACTGTCCCGCATGACATCCTGGTCACCAAACTGGAAAAGAATGGGTTTGATGGATGGACCACTCGCTGGATAAGGAGCTGGTTGAATGGTCGCACTCAAAGAGTTGCAGTCAATGGCTCATTGTCCAAGTGGAAACCAGTGACGAGTGGTGTTCCTCAAGGATCAGTACTGGGACCAGTGCTATTTAACATCTTTGTAGGAGATATGAACAGTGGGATTGAGTGCACCCTCAGCAAGTTCGCAGATGACACCAAGCTGTGTGGTGCAGTTGATACACCTGAAGGAAGGGATGCCATCCAGAGGGACCTTGACAGGCTTGAGAGGTGGGCCCAAGCCAACCTCATGAAGTTCAGCAAGGCCAAGTGCAAGGTCCTGCACCTGGGTCGAAGCAATCCCAAGCACAGATACAGGCTGGGTGGAGAGTGGCTTCAGTGCAGCTCCGTAGAGAAAGACTTGGGTGTGTCAGTTGATGACAAACTCAACATGAGCCAGCAGTGTGCACTTGCAGCCATGAAGGCCAACCAAATCCTGGGTTGCATCAGGAGGAGTGTGACCTTTACTTGTTCAGACTGCCTTTTCTGTACCTGGGATTCAGCCTGTGTTGAAATAACTGGGAAGATCCTGTTTTTTGATGTACCAGGAATTAGATGGGACCCTCTGGCTCCATAATCTTCTATAATCGGGCTCAAGAAATACATAAGCAAATAGGAAAGCTTCCCAAAGATGCTCTGGGAAAGACTTGGAAGGTTACTCTCCATTTTATACCTAGTTGCCTATTAAGACACATTAATTTTTTTCACAAGGGAATGGGAAGTTGCCTGAATTGGTTGTGTAGTGCTTCATGGCTGTGTTATTATAACCAGGAGGCTCTTTTAGTCCAGTGCTTAGAAGATGGGAGAGAAGGGAAGCCAGCACAGAAGAATTCTCTCTCTTCTGTTCCTCACTGTAGCCCTTGTATTTTACATGGCATTTGACCATGTCTATTTGTCATTTACATGGCTCATTCCCCTCTCCGTCTTCCAAATACATTGGAAATGCAGGTGAAGAGGAAGAGGGGGGACATGGGAGGACAACACTCTGTGATTTTTGCCAATTGCAACTCTTAAGACTTTGCTGAAAGCTGCAGTCATCAGTGTGGTTATGTGATACAGAAATTTATTCCATCGGCTTTCAAGGTATAGACAGCTTTCATTTATGCCATAGCATCCCTCCAGGATTAAGTCATTTGTTGCTCTGGCATTTTCTTAAAGGCTGTTCACAAAAGAGAATTCCCTGAACAATGGGCCAGTTATCCCATTCAGCCTTTTCTGATCTATTAAATTCCCTGTTACACAATTCTGCAATTACTCCAGACTCCACCTTCCAGACCCCACGATTCTTGGGGAGTCTTGTTCTCCAACAATCAGGGAATTTGCCCTTGTCATTTCCCTCACTCCACAGGAGCTCCACATCCCCTCTGTTTTGCCACCCTACTTTTGATACTGACCCTGTGTCCTTTTAGGCATTTGGCATACATAAATGTGTTTGGCTTGACTCTGTTTTGTACCTTCTCACCAGAGGAACCTCTAATGTATATTTATTCAAAGACTTCTCTGTCTCAATCAGAGAGAGATAGATTTAAAATATTTAAGTGCTACTTTTATCTCAAAATTGAATAAGCTGAATCTCATGTAATTCTTCTTCCAAACATCTCTTTGAAACAAATCTGTCTGAAAAATGCATCCTGTTGAACACAGCACATACAAAGAGAGGTTCATGCCACACATGACCCAGTTCCCACAGCCTTTCCTCACAAGGGAGATGCTCCAATCCCTTCATCATCTTCGTGGCTGTACCCTGTCCAGCAGTTCCCAGTCCTTCTTGAACTGAGGGCCCCAGAAGTCGACTTAATACTCCAAATGTGGTCTTACCAGAGCAGGGGACACCTACTGACCATGCCCCTTATAATACACCCTAGGATGCCATTGGCCTTCTTGGCCACAAGGGCAAATAGCTGGCTCCTGGTCATCCTGCTGTACACCAGGACCCCCAGGTCCCTTTCCCCCATTCTGTTCTCTAACAGCTCAGTCCCCAACTTACACTGACACATGGGGTTTTTCTTGCCCACATGTAAGACTCTACACTGTCCCTTGTTATATTTAATTGAATTTGTCCCCGCCCAGCTCTCCAGCCTGTCCAGGTCTCAGTGGAGGCAACGCAGCCTCCTGGTGTGTTGGCCACTGTTCTCAGTTTGCACCTTTAGCACACTTGCTGACAGTGCACTCTAGTCCCTCATCTAAGTCATTAATGAGTATATTGAACAGTACTGGTCCCAGTACTGAACCTTAAGTGACTCCACTAGACACAGGCCTCCAGCTAGACTCTGCATCCCATCTCTGTGTTCTTTAGCAGATCTTTCAATATGTCCTTTATTTTAGAGATATGGGTTTTATTTGAAAGAGCTATCATTCACAAAAAGCACCTTCTTTTATTATCAGGAGGGTAATTTTTAGGTCTTGGGAAAAATAAAGGAATAAAGTTTCCTTCATTTTATTAATCTACATTTGAGTAGTTCTCACTAGTCACTTAGCTACATTTAATACAAGAGGCATCTCAAGCATTTGCTTTTCTTGAGAAGAACGTAGATTCTCCAGTCAGATACCTTCAATTCGCTAAACCAGAAATGATGTAAGGATTACAACAGTGCATTATCCTTGCAGATAGTCTCATGCTGTAATGTAAAACACACATAACATTTGAGAATTAAGACAGATGAGGTGTATGTTGCATAGATTTTTCAGAATCAGCAGGGACAGGCTTCAATAGATGCACTGCAGTCCTGACCACAAAACCATTCTAGTTTCACCAGCATGCCATACTATGTCCTTCTTCATATAAACATCCCAAATACCTACATTCCAGGAATCCCTAGTAAAATGCATTCCTGCCACTCCATACAATACATCAATTAAAGCTGTAGTGCATGAACTAAGATTGCAAAAAAATTAAATTTATTTCCATAATGTCACTTCCTCCACTGCTATAACTCTTAGTTCCCAAAGCTGCATTTATAATAAGATGATGTGGTGTATTTTCCACTAAAAGCCAGGAATTTCAGTATTTTTTCTTGTGCATCTCCAGTTCAATACTCTTTCTGCATTTGCTTCACAATAACCAGTCCACTTCCAAGTGATTAATTTTCTGTTCTAAAACAATGCATTCCTTTTGCCTCTCAATTCGCTTGTGTGGGGTTTTTCTCTAACCAAAAGAAAAAACGTTCTTTTTCAATGACATCATGGTATAAAAATTTTCAAAGCAGGTTTTTGCGGGAAATATGCAGGCTGCTTTGAAAAGTTACCCTCATAAATAACAACAAAGTACTGAATTATCAAGGCTGCAACTCAGTCAAGAGGTGCTGTAACCATTTATATTATATGACCTCAGCAGAACCTCTTGATTGAATTGCAGCCTTTCATTAAATTGGGCACTCTGTATTATTTTCTCTGAAACAGAGTAAATCAGAATAGCAAAGAGATTAGCCCCCATCCCATCTCTTTGTGATCTGGAGGCATATAATTTTTAACCATTACCTCGATTTTATTTTGTAACTTCAAAATAGATAATCCACTATGTCAATAATTCTTTTCTCTCTTGAAGTGGCATAGTTTGGTGACATGACAAACATGATACTATGTAACCTAGGTATATGTAGAAACTATAATGCTTGTAAAAGGAGCAGGATGCCACTACAGAAAGCTAGAGAAAGAGGAGAAAAGAGAGGAGAAAAGGAAAGCAAAAGGGAAAAGAGGAACTCTAGATTCATAGCACTGCCGATTCATTCACAAAGAGTTGGAAACCACAAGGGACCATTAGCTCATCTAGACTCCTCTTCTATATATATTACTGAATATTCATTATTTCATCAACCAAAATCAAACCTTCTTCTGATTTATTTCTAACTACCATTTTACTAGAAGAGAAACAGCTGGCCTCTGAGTCAGGACATTCCATAAATATCTCCCTGCTTTTACTGGAAAGTTGTGTGTGAGAGGATTGAAGTTGGAGGGAACCAGCATGCTTGTAACACTCTCTCTGCTCATGCTGCCTCCATAATGAGGAAGACAACCTCCATACCAGTGCTTCTCAAACAAACCCATGATGACAACGTCAACAGTTTTAAACTTTTCATGGGGCAGGCCCATGCAAAAGCTCCTGTAGTCACAAAAGTGGCCACTACAGCAGACCTGCAGGAATCATTTTTCCAGAGCATGTTTCCCAGCCTGCTTGGCACATGTTGGGACATAAGTGCATACTCAGGGGTGAGAGTTTTGAAAGGGAGCAGGAGAACATTGCTCTGGACATACTATCTGCATCCCACATGATTTAAGAGAATCCATTTTTCCCTAAAGTTTGTATCATACACTGGAAGAACACGGATGGTGCTCTCCTTGTCAGGCCTTAACTTTGAACAACAGCTTTCATTATTGCTTGGAGTTTGCCTCCTTTCCAAAGTCCCTATGCTTAACTCAGTAAGAGAAAAGCTACAGTAAGTCTCTTTTCCTATTTTCTTATATTTGTGTAGCTGTTAGACATTTTGCAAAGGAGGGGAGTACCAGCTAGCCTTTCACAACAAAAGGGCTACTGTCACCGCGCCAGTCCCAGACATGGTGGAAACCAGCCCACAGGAAAAGGCCTGGCTCCAGTGTTAGGCCCCGGCCGAGTACAGTCACTGCATTCACTCAAATTGGCAACAGGTCTCAGTGTTCCTGGCTTTTAGCTGTGAACAAGGGTTGGAATTGAATAACCAATTATACAACCGCTGACTGAGTTTATCCAAGGTTTGCAAACTGCTATAATAGCCCAGTATTCACTGAGTGTTTTATCCTTTTCCAGATATAGTGTCATATCTCCCCTTGCGCTCCATTTACATGTCACTTTATTACATACATCCATTAAAAAGGTTAATACAATGTCACAGTCAATGCCTAAATGTTGCCATTCAGTATCCTTGCCTTGCTCCTCCAGCCCCCAGTACCTTCCATATAAGATTATTTCTTTCCCCCACTCCCCACTCTCCCGCACGCACATACACACATGCATACACACGCAGACACCCACACACACAAACACCCCCCCCCGCACACACACACAGATGCATGCATACATGCACACACATGCACACACACGCACACACACACACACACACACACACACACACTCTTTCCTGCTGCAAGTGAAATCAGTTTGCTGTCAAGAATACAGAGCAGTGCATGAACAAAGACGTAGCCAAGAGTCAAGAGAATAAAAACTACATGCTTCTTAAAGTTGCCAGTCATGGTAAATGCATTGTGCTGCTGGTGAGTCTGAAAGTTCGGGTAATTACTAAAAATTGTAGATAATGTTGAGACTCCCTGCATCACCTGGGTCTCTTAAACTATTAGGCAGGTTCACTCACTGGGTCTCTTAAACGGTCAGGGAGGTTCACTAAGTAAAAAAACGCATGTGAATGGATGTATTTGAGTGGCTTTTCTTTCTTTCGGATAAATGTTAAACATAGTAAAAACTGTTCTCTGATTTTTTAAAACTTCCCAACTTGAACCCACTTATAACCCAGATGCGTAGGAAGCTGGAAAAGACTGGGAAAAAATAGAACCAAAATCCCCTGTACCTTCGGATGAATGACTGATGGAGTTCTTGCTCTAACTTGGGGGTGGGTTTTTTTTTTTAGAAAACCATTTTCTGTGATCAAATTGATCACCTCTGTATAGAAATTTGTGTCTGGAAACAGCGAGAAAAGAAAATGACTCAAAATTTTTACAGCTTGACTTTCTGACATAAAGGGATTCCTGTTACTTTTTTCCTTTCTGCTTTCTACTGCCCTATTAACACAAAATGGTGTGAGAAACCAAAGAAAAAAATTACCTTGTGATTTCATACTGTATAACATATGAAAGTTGTTTGGTTCTGAGTGAAGAGATTTTATCAGAGGCGGGACTGTACCTCCAGGCACATGCTCTAGTGAAGGGCTCTGTGACAGCAACATGAAACATTACCGTTTGCTTATACAATATACCAGGAGAAAGGCAGAACTTTTGAGTTGAGCAGTATGATGGGGGATCCTCACTGGTACCACAGTGAAGCTATATTTATTTTGCAAGTTACAATGATCACAAAAGCTCATTTTTGTTTAATTTTCTGTCTTTTTCCAGTTAGGGATAGGGCAGTTCTGATAAAATATTTTGACAAGGATAAAAGATTTTGAGGATACTTTTTATTAGCCCTCACTACTCTGGGGCTTGTTGCTGCTTCTTTTTAGTCCAGACCAATGTACTGAAGCACAGCAAAAACATACCTATTTCTCTCATGTCTGCTTTTTAAAAGACTGTTTTTGTGAAACTTACTTGTTTATTTACAGATTAGCATTATCAAGAAAATGCACACAAATACTCGAATATCATCTAAACTGAGTGTTCTGTCCACTCATTGTCTTGATGTGAAGCCCATCAGCAACAATGGAAAATTGAAGACTTTTCCCAATATGCCCTGCTTCAAACGAGTATGAAATTTATTATTCATTGGCCTTAAAGGGAGAAAAAACATTCAGTCAAGTGAAAGTCATACAACAGGGTAAGATTTTTTAAAAATGTTTTGGTTTGCTTTTTCAAAAAAATTTCACAAGGGTTTTGGATAATCTGCATTTCCCTTCTGATGAGTGCTAAGGCATCTAACACCATCCCCTCATACTTACACAAACCCTTTCATGTAATGGTACAAAACTGTGCTGCAGGGAACTTAGTTTCCCATTCATTGTTTTAGGAAAAGTTAGGGATATGGGAAGCACTGAGATGCACTGTTAGAGAAGCAAAGTGGCACTAACTGGAGAGACACTCCAACTTCACAGCATTTCTTAGTGTCACTAAAAACTGGAAATCTTCAAGGAGCTACAAGGAGCTACAACTACAGTTCTATTCTAAACAAGAAAAACATAGCCAAAACCTATTTCTAATTAATCACTTTCCTATCTAAAAGCCTGTATGCAAAGTTCTTTCTTTTTTTTTTCATGTCATGCCTTTTGAAACATGAACAATGCAACTGCCCACTTTTGCATCATAAAAGATCTGTAGGCACCACATTGTTTAGATATCAGTAACAGACTAGTGATTGAGCTGGACTCTCAACCACACATAGTAGCAGCAAATGATAAAAAGAGAGACCGGAGAAAAACCTTCCCCTCAATTTACTCCTAAAATCAATTATCTGCAAACTACGTGCACAATGAAATTATAATAGCATTGTTTATGAAATCTATGGCAAGTTGTTATCCAAAAATTTGAATTACCTCTTAACAGAAGAAAGGAATGGGACAATTCTTTTGGCAAGTGGAGAGGCTGATATTTTTCTTCCTTTTTCCTTCTCTGGTCTAATTGTTCAAAAGAAAAAAAATTATACTAAATTTTGTTACTACAGTTCCTTGTAACTTAGAACTTCATAAGCTGACTTCGTACTAATCTAACTGAGCCTGAAGCAAGGAGCTTCAGAATTATTTAAGGAAGAGCAACACAACTAAGCCCCTGTGAAAAAGGACATTCTCCAAATCCTGACTTCTTTTCCCTGCTCATTCAAGCTCAAGAAAGACAAAATGGGGCTAGAATTTCTATAGCCAGAACTGAAACAACAAAACAGAACATGAGACACCTTGGCAAATTTACAGGCTCTCAGACAGAAGGATGCAAAACTGAATCACACTTGACAAACACTTGCTACAAAGAAAGGCCTACAAAGAAAATACTGTTTTGAAAAGAATTTTCTTTCTGTCAGGAAATTCTGAAAGTGAAAATTCTCACCCATAACCCCTTTTTATCCAGAAATCAGCAGACTGCAAGTGTCTGCAGCTCTGGTCATCACACAAGACACTCCCAGTCATGCTGTTCTGTGGAAGGACATAAGCACCTCTGTGACATCTTAGCATTACTTTAAGCAGCGCTACAAGTCAGAAGCTGGAAGATGACAGCCTCCAGCTCTGTGATGCAGCTACAGCAGTCTGTGCTGCTCTATTTGGCGTACACTGAAAGATGGTTAGCCTCCCAAGTAGAAATTTTAGTACTGCTGATTTGTGGTGTTTTCATTCAACTGTGAGATGGCTTCTTGCAAACACTTTGGTTACGCAGAACTACAGAAAGAGGACAAAGTGCAGTACTTACTAATTGATAACCAATATTTTTGTTTCAAATCTCAAAGGAACTCTCTCTAATGATGAATGCAAATGATTCATATTTCATGAATTTGTGCCCTGATCTACACATGTTACTAGCCCAGTTTGTCCCACAGTCCACAGCCCCTGGAAGAGTGGTAAATCATCACATAAGTGATCAGAATACTTTAATAGTTCTACTTCCTTTAGTGAGAAAATGTGACTGTTTGACTGGTTAGCTTCCAATCGTTTCCTTTCAAGACCTCCTTATTGTGATCACACCAATAATTTTCATATATTCCAAGTGAGATAATAATTAGTATCTAGCTATTAAATCCTTGACAGAAAAGAAGAATAAATCAGAGTTCGATTTACTGACTCCTTGAAATAGATTCTTAGGGGAACTAAAGAAATTCAGATATTAGAACAAATTATATCTTATAGAACTCATTCTGAAGTTCTTAGATTTATAATCGTGCCTTTTGGTATTAATGTTACTTCCCTGGCCTCATCAAAAGAGAAGTACAAAGAAGCAAATGTGAGGGCAAAATTTTTTCTTCCATCAATTCTGATGGCTTGATGCCCTAATACAGAACACTTTTATTTCAGCTCACTTCTTAGCCTAGTATTAGCAATAGCCATTTTTAAGGTAGGTCCAGTAATTCTAGCTTGCTAATTGGTTATTTCAGAATCATATTATTATTACATACAAGAATCAGAATGTTACTGCTTTCCTCAATCTTTGTTTAAATACCCAAAGATATGAATTTTCACCTCATCAATTTTGAGGCTGCAGTGAAGTGCTGAATTGCCAGTGGTTGGTAGATAGCTTGTATTTCAAACACATATTTATCTGTGTTAGCTGCAAAATGATAGAGCTGTACAGAAGTTAAAATTCACTTGTTTCATGTTCCTAATCTTCTGCTGAATATCCTTTCATAGCTTGACTATAAAGGGATGGGTTTATTTGAATTTCATTTCTGATGTCAGACAGATTGAAGAATGTTCCTAAATATATAAAATGCAGGAAAAAATTTGAAAACTTTTTTCTCTGAACATGCAATAGGTATAATGAAACTGCCAGGAACCAGTGAAACTCAAGAGAAATGTATCTGAAAAATGTTTTAACCACCCTCCATCATATTCATGTTGTTAGATTTTCAAGTTATTTTCCCTTTACAAGAAACATAAACATAAGTTTCTTTGATATTTTAAACCCTGACTTAGAGACTGTTTTAATCTCCCACTGTCCAAGTGTTAACTGACTAACGGCTCTGCAGCTGTGGAAGAAAACATCTCTCATCTCCCACATGGTCTGGCACCTTCCATTTATGGTTAGAATGATTTCATTATGTTTTACCACTGCTGGCTGCCATATTTTTCCCCCAGCTCCCTCCCCAGCCCACTGCAAACTGTTAAAAACCTTCGAAAGGATTTGGGAAGCTATCACTCAGAGCACCACTGAGCAAGAGCCAATCACCAAGGCAAGGGAAGCCTTCTTACCTAAACAAACCATTATCGGCTCATCTCATGTCTTTGTACTCTTTTTTTTTGCTATTACCTCACGGGATTAACTTTTATCTCTAATCTCTGCTCTGGCCAACTGTCAGGGAGCCTAAAAGCTGCCTGTCTTTTAATCTGTGTGTAATAATACTGCTGTTACTAACAGATAACTGTGAAACAACAACTCGGGAAGGAAAACACACACACACACATACAAGAGCTGATTGTTAAAAACTGCTGTGCTAACTCCTACCTGAAAGGAGAGCAAGATCCTGCATGATGTCCACATTGCATTCCCTTAATTTTTCCCTTTCATGTTTTCCTTTTTGAGGCAAACCCTACTGAAGTGCTTTAATCTGGGGGGATCTGTTCTTATTAGCCAGTTTATCTGCTGGTCAACTTGACATGGCCACGTTTCTAGGATTCAGAGACAATCCTCACTTGCTTATAACTTTCCATTAAACAAACAGAAAATCAGAAGGGGGAACAGGAGAAAAAATAAAAAGGAGAAGAAAAGAATGATCCTACTTTAAAGGGAGATATCCAAGGCTTCAATAGAGTCAAAATTTTTGAACTTGCCTTGAAATTAATAAATCTCTTGCTGGGTGGCATGTTTACCAGGCAGTTGGGCTTTACTCTACTTGAAGTTAATTCTTTTATAAGCTCCCCCCAATACTACATATTACACCATGTTCATTAAAACCAAGCTAAGAAAGAAAAACAAAGACTACTTAATTATGGTCAGGTGTGTAGGGAAGCAGTACTCACAGAATATGGGGTCTTGTGGGGTTACAGTGGGGGGGGAAGCTTCATAAAAATTGCTCTTCAGGGGTGTTGGTGGCAATTTTTTTCCAGATTTTATTAAAAGCTTATTAAAGTCAAAGACAGGCCCGTTGATTTAAATTTACTCCTTGAAAGAGCCTGAAAATCAACAGGGGAGAGGAATAAAGAAGATATACCAAAAAAATCTCAGCAGGAGAATTATGGACATAGTATTTCAAGGAAGGGGTTGTAAGGAAGGAAAGGATACAAGTCTTACATGCAACAGCAATTACACTAAGCATGTTAATGATAAACATATTCTAATTGTTGCACTATGTAACTACTGGGATTCCAGCTCAGTATCTTAATATACCTCTTAAATCCCATAAAAGCAAACTGATACTCTCAAGCCACTCTCCTGATGTGAAAACTTTAAAATTATGCCTTGCACCATCCCCTGAATAATCAGCAAACTCAAGAGTTAGGGAAGCTAGGTGATGTAAATCCACACATGTCAAAGTTTCCTTCTGGCAGCTCCAAGACAATTAGTACTTTGAGGGCTGTTACTCTTGAGAGTCCCAATTAGAACTGATCAAGCATTTCATTGCGGTGCTTTTCATCATTAGATCTCAGTTCTTTACAAAAGATGTAATTATCATTACAGTGGCAGTGTTGTAGCTGCTTACTCTATGGGTATGTGGCACAAGTAAGATTCCCGAGGAAAATCAGAGAACTTCACTAGACCAGCTTATATCGACAGTGTTTCCTTGACCACATCAAATGTGAGGCTGACTTTGTATATCCTAACAGTTGTGTCATTTTCCAACTTTGTCTGTAAAGACATTGTTACTTCCAAGTGGCAAAAATCAGGCAGAAAAAGAAATGGTTTGCCTGAGGTCACACCAGAAGGCCACCTTGTCAGAGCCAAGATCTGTTCTAGAATTGAGCCAGGTGCCAAAATAATCAGGGCATTCTGTTACTCTCTAGCACATGGTTGAGCTCGACCTGGAAATGAATGAGAAGCCAATGAATATTGTCCAGCCAATGAAGGTGCCAAAAAGCTAGTCCGGTGTGTCCCCTGTGGCTAATGTAATCCATAAGAAATCAGAAAGGTGTCCCTGAAGGAGTGATTATCTTCTTTGTAGTGTCTAAGTATCAGCCCTCTGCACCATGTTGTGTAATAATTGCAGTTACAAATCACAGCAAGGATTATAGTGGCAGGGTTCAGAAATGAAGGGCAAGGTGGTAATCTTCAGCCACATGCAAATAAGCAAAGCTCCAGGAACGACAAATCAGAGCCAGTCCCAAGCCTCCTTCTTGGCAAATGAGAGAAAAAACACCATCATGAATCCAGGAGGGGGTCAAGAATAACACTTTTATCACCCGTAAATACTTCTCTAATGTCTGACACTACTGTCCTATCTAAATGTTTTTTTGAGGGGTTTGTCCTTAACTTCATATGCTACTTGACCAAAGACAAGGATGTCCCAGCAGCCAGAGCTACTTGTCCTTTCACTAGAACTCAAACTCCTTCTGACTCAAATCACCATCTCTGACCATATTTTGCATGCCAATGAAGAAAAGCAGGAAAGTTATAATTAATTCTCCCACCCACCAATATGTTGATGACCTCTGTCTGCATGCTGTTGTTGTTATTACACTCTACCTACCTCTAAATAATTTCCTAGGAATTCTGAATAGGTAACACCGTGGAAAACCATTGCCTCTCTTACAAAATGAAGTATCCACATCTGCCTGTGATTATTTAGAAATAAAGGAGCACCTAAGAGTAAGGCCCTCCACCTCAAAAAGAGATCATAGATGATTTAATAATATTTGCTTCTTGGTATCCAAGTACTGCTAGATGTAAACATGGAATATACTAGTAAAAAGACACTTAGAAAGCAAGGCAAGGAGCATTCTCTCCACACTGAACTATGAGAGACAAGAAAATTTCAGGAAACCAAATTGTTCAAAAGCTTGTCCCTCCCATTTGTTTCACTGAAGCCCATAGATTTACCCATCTCACCCTGATAAGCATATACTCAACCCCAAAACACAGGATCTTTGCAATCATTACATACTCATTCCTCAGCTCAGATCTGAAAACAGAAACCACATCACCATATCCTTTCACTTCCACCTTTGAAATTCTTCATACCAATGTCAGCACTGGTCTCCCATTTAATTTCACCCAAGTAAAAATCTGTATTTGTTATGCATTTAAGAGACAGCATTTACAGTTTTTCAGACTGTCAGCACCAAAAGCTAACAACAAAGTTCTAATCAGCGACAGAGATGCACCTACACTTGCTGCCCACTCCCACTAAAATAAGGAATCGGGGACACGAAAACCAGCTTTGACCCAAGTGCCCAGATGAGCAACCACCCACTTGCCTTCCCCCTCTCTCCTCCTCAGAAATCAATATACTGCTGTGTTTAAAAATGGTGTGCTGAAAACTTCTCAGAAGCAGCCTGGTGAAGATGATTATCTGTGGATCTTAAGTGAAGCTTTAATAAGGTTCTACTGTATACAGTACATCTAAAAAAAAAGCCCACTAAAAATAACAATGAGATGATTGTAGAGGATCTTGCTCTCTCAGCATCATTTCTAGCTCATTTCCCACATGACTACAGTAAAGATATCTCATCAGGCCACAAGGGCTTGACAGGCCTAATCAATAGCTGTTGTGTTTTTCACAAGTGCCAACAAAAGAAAAACATAATTTATGCTACACAAGATGCTGAAAATAATTCATACTAATTTGGCTGCCTAAAATTCCCCTTCTGTCCTTCTGTTTTTGACTGGTTTTAACTTCACAAACTTCAACTGTCCACACTAAAATGCTTAGCCTCCGAGCTAGAGAAAACATGAAAACACAGGAGTAACAAGGGTAATAGTACTTTCTTGCTATCTGACAGTTTAAGCTGCCATTTCTGAGCAAAATCTGCAGTGGATTTTAGCATCTAACTTCTTTCATCTGTTTTGTAAAAGACAGGTATACTGCAGAAAAATGCAAAATTTTAGGAAGTGAAGTGCGGACCTCTTTCAGTACTGCCTTTAGAGAAAGTCAGAAGAATGCAGGCAGGTGTGACACATTCTATTTTTTCTAACACGTATTTTAATATTCTGCATTTGCATCATTCCCTGGGACTAGTAACAGCCTGTTGGAAGCACACAGAGAACAACTTACAGATCACTGATTTTTTTTTCTCTTCATAACTTCAGCCAAATATCACACGGCACTACAGCACATTACAGCATTGCAAAGGGCCTTCTAGGTCATCAGGTTTGTCCCTCTGATACTACAGTCAGCTTAGCATGTGATGCTTTGCATTAACTGACAGAGCTCTTCTGTAAAAACAGTTGGGGTTTTTTTGTTTGCTCCAGAACTTCATTGTTCTAAGGACTAAAAATTTAATTTCCAGATCAATTTATTTGTAGCCAGTCTTTCTTGTTTTAGGGCCACTGCGATGTCCAATAAACAACAATGCCTGTCTAAGAATTTGCATTTCTTAACTTCTGAGTTACTCTGATGATGAGTTTGGCTTACTGGATGTCCAGCAAATGAGTCCACAGGCTGAATTTGTTCTATATTTGCCTCAGAGCACATTTTCTGTAGCTGAAACCAAGTTATTATTCATTTTATCACAATTAGTTTCCAAACTCTGTCCTGTCAGAATAACTGCAAGGAATGGGCAGTGATGTTGATTTTTTTTTTTTTCCTAATATTCTGAGCTGTGGTAACAGAAAGAAAAGGTTGCCTGCTTTCCCCAAACAAATAAAGATGCATTCTAAATCCTAAAACACCAGCTGTGAAAGAAACTTATAGGGCTGTCAGGCCAAATTATTACTGTGGGAACTGACAGGTGATGGAAATTTGTTGAGGGGAACACGGAACTTGTAAAATGTTCTGCTTACAAGAATGAATTGCAGAATGCCAGGGATTGGATAGGAGCTCAAGAGAGCATCTAGTCCAATCCCGCTGATCAGGTCACACAGGAGCATGTGCAGGCAGTGTTAGAATGCCTCCAGAGAAGGAGACTCCACACTCTCTCTGGACAGCCTGTGCTACTGTTCTGTCACACGCAACCTGGCAAAGTTTTTTCTCCTATTTCTATGGAACCTCCTGTGTTCCAGCTTGCACCCACTGCCCCAAGTCCTATCACTGGATGTCACTGAGAAGAGTGACATCCTCCTGACACTCACCCCTTCTATATTTATAAACATGAATGAGGTCACCCCTCCATCTCCTCCTCTCCAAGCTGAAGAGACCCAGCTCCCTCAGCCTTTCCTCAGGAGATGCTCCAATCCCTTCATTGTCTCAGAGGCTCTGCACTGGACACTCTCCAGCAGTTCCAGGGAAACTAAGAACAAGGAAACAAAGGTCCAGTGAACTGAGAACAGAAGAAAGGTGGTCACTGGATTTTTATGGGAAGTGTCTATTCCTGTACCATTTTTCCATAATTTCACTGCAAAAAGGCAGAAATGCATCCAGTAAATATTATGGTATCTGAGGGGATTTTTTTCCCTTTTGTTGAATATTCAAATTCAGATTCAGGCCTTACAGGCTTAGGCCCAGTTGTATGTGAACTGTCTACAATAAAGAGTATTTCAGAACAAGCTTGCCCTAGTCTTGATGAGGAATGCCCTACTTTGGAGAGGAAGTTGACTTGCCCACAGTAAGAATGGCAGACAAAAACAGCAATCAGATGATACAGTTGACTTTGGCTCAAGCCTTGAACTACCATGATAAGATGTGACTGCATAGCATGGCTAAGCTCTATCAACATACATGTGAAAATACCTGAGGAGCTGAAATGAATTTTTGCATAGACAGGATTAATATCTCTAGCTTTGTTCTAACAGGTATCTGCTGTTAGGATGTAAGTACCAACAAAATCTATGCCCAGTCTAACGAGGAAACTTTTCACCATTCACTCCTAAATTTGTTCCTTTCCAAGAGATTCTTGTTTTTCTTCTGACAAAAATTGCATATGCACTTCCAACAGATTATTAATATTTACTACCAAGTATATCAAAAGTATATTATGATAAATAACACTAACTTGTATTTCTATTCAAACATGAGTTTAATAAATGTGACACACACAACTCTTGCAGTGCAGTAACAACCTTCCCATGTGCACAAGAGGGAAAAATCTTTTATAGTGTTTTTCATATAATGAGACTTCAAAGGGCATCACTAATTGTGAATATGGTCATACACATGGAAAAAATTTCTATATTTCTATTCTCACAATTACTTCAAAATTCAAGCAGGGCAAATAGAGCATATTGCTTTGAACATGTAAGAATTTTAGAGAAAAAGTAATTATGACTGAAAATATTCTTCTATAGCTTTGTGGAACTATTCTACCTGACTGTGATGGAGTAAGAACTCCTAGAGATAGACAGGAAGGTGAACAATTCAACTCACATTCAGGAATGCATTAAATATTCTTTCAATTTCCACCCAAACAGTGAATCCTCTGTCAGAACTTCTCTTAGCAAGGAGAGCTTGCTTTTTGTCAGTTCCATTAAATACAATTAGCTGAGTGATGGATTCATGCACAGGAATAAGGTATTATTAATGCAGAACTCTGAACAATTCTTGTATCCATACTCCACTGTGGTGATATTGTCAATGCTACTGTTAGAATCACAGGTTAATTTACCTATGGAGAAAATCAACTTTCAAAAGATCCAAGAAAGAAAATCATATTTACAGATGTGCCAGTTTCAATTTCAAGGTCTACAAGATTGCAAAAAAACCCCAAAACAATAAAAACTGAGTATCAGTTTTTATATTCTTTTAACATCTACAGCAAATCAAATCTTCTAGATCTAGACAGTGCTATAGATATGTATGAGAATGGAAATTAGAAAGATAACCACATACATTGAAAAACAGATAAGAATCATCAAATGAATTACCATAGTTTTGAACGATGACAAAAACTGCGCTTAACTGATATAGTACCCTCCATCTTCATCACACTCAACAACATATTTAATGTCAAAGTGAAATTTACAGGATATTAAAGCAAACAAACCTATGTTTAAAGGAATGCTAATATTGCTTTGGTCCTTACACACAAACAACTAGAAGTTTGCAAATTTAAACTTGACACATAGGCCTTAATCAGTTTTAGAAACAGCAAGAGCAAAATTTATACAGAATGTATTCGTCTTGGGTGAGGCTTTTAATTTTACATACAGTTTTCAATTTCAGCATTTAAATACTTGCCCGGTTATTGGGCATCACAACTTTGTTTCTCCTCTATACAGTAAAGCATGGCAGCTGTGAGTCTTTCCATAGGATCTAGGAACTTTTATAGCCAAGAGTAATGCTTAAGGTTTCGTATGCTAAGCTAAAAGGGATCAAGCCATATCTGTTTGATATAAAGTGACTCCTTTCAAATAATAGGTTGGATTGTCCTCCCAAAACAGTACATGTATGTGTCTATCTATGTAGGTGCGTTCTTTATCTCATTATCATTATTTTCCGCTTCCATTTTTCATCTTTGCAAGAACTCCCTCCAGTTATTAGACATTACAAGAGACAAAGAGTAACATGCACAAGATAAAACTTATTAAAATTAAATATACTCATAAATTTTAAATATATTGTTTATAATACTCAATAAATCCAACAAAGAATCATAGAATGCATGGAGTTGGAAGGGACCTTCAAAGGCCACCTGGTCCAACACCCTGCAGTGAGCAGGTTGCTCAGAGCATCAGCAAGCCTGACCTTGGATGTCACCAGGGATGGGGCCTCCACCACCTCCCTGGGCAACCTGTTCCAGTGCCTCACCACCCCCAGGGAGAAGATCTTCCTGTTAATGACCAATCTAAACTAGCCCTGCTGCAGTTTGAAATAGGGATATTGTGTATTTCAAGGTTAAACAGGGTTTTTTTGATACTTCAGCATTGTCTACACTTTACAAAACATAGCTACAATCGGTTTTGTGAATGACTCCATATAGCCCCAGTTCAGAATGCACATAATTTTAAGTATTTGCTTAAATCCACCCTTGTAAAGCATGGCCTAAGTGTCTCCAAACTTTACGCTAGTATAATAGTATCACAAAAAATTTTCTTAAAAAAACAAAATAATTTATCAAATCTGTTTATTATGAAAACATTGTGTAAAGCACCATTCTAGTATTTTAAGAAGCACCTCTTCTGAAAGACAAGTGTATTTCCAAAGAAGCTTTTAGGGAATTTGAATAAATTCTCAAAAAATTAATCTTAATTTACAGAAATAAAAAGTAAAATTGAAAAGAGAAAGAAATTCTATTGATAGGTTTTCAAGTCTACTGTATTAGGAAGTGGGGCAAATTCTGCTTTGTTTGCTAAATTAGCCACATCTGCTGACTCCAGAAGAGACTACTGTAGTAAATGAGCAGAATTTACACCCATAGTGACACAGATCAACTCTCACTTCATTAACCAAATAATCCAGACAAAAGGATTTTATAATAACAATGTGATTCACAACTCAAAGTAAGTCTGCTATTAAATTACTCAATGTGCATTGCAGACTTACTTCTCTGACTTAGATTCCAACAGCACCAAAGACAGAACTGGCTTCTGTTACTTCTCACAAAAACTTGGTTAATTAGCATAGCACAGAGCATTGCCCCTGGTACACACATGACAATATACACCCACACGATAATTTACTCTGCCACATTCAAACTTAATTAGGTGTGGGCCCATGCTGCAAAGTTCAAAACTGCATCTGGCTACAACACAAGAGTGAGGTGGAGGTGATCCAAATTCCAGTCCCCACTCTTGTTCTGTCCCCTGGCTTGCACATACTGTCAGACTACTTTTAGACTGTAGTGTCTGAGGTAAGAAAAACTTTTACAGTTTGTCAATACAACTAGCACACAGAATCCCAGTATAAGTTTGCAATTCACAAGGTTATTGCACCCAGCATTAAATAAAAATACCAGGCTTAGGTAATAGTTGTCTCTTCCACATGAAACAAACACTGTAGACCTGAAACACTGGTGAAGCCCAGAATATACAGGATCATAGAATGGCTTGGGTTGGAAGGAACCTTAAGATCATATAGTTCCAACCCCCATGCCATAGGCAGGGACACTTCCTACTAGACCAGGTTGCTCAAAGCCTCATCCAGCCTGGCCTTAAACACCTCCAGGGAGGCAGCATCCACAAACTCAGTGGGCAACCTGTTTCAGAATATCCCAACCAAAGCATTTCAAGATTTCTTTCTTATCTCCATCCTGAACCTCCTCTCTTCCAATTTACATCCATTACTCCTAGTCCTGCCATCACATATCCTATTAAGAAGTCCTACCCCAGCCTTTCTGTAGCCCCCTTCAGGTGAGAAGCTACTAAGAGGTACTCCCTGAGCCTTCTCTTCTCCAGGCTGAACAACCTCAACTCTTTCAGCCTGCCCTCAAAAGGAAGGTGCCATCACCAAATAACTAGTAACGTAAAAGAGCCACTTTTCTAGAATAGTGCTGATTTTAAAACATCTTCTAAACAGACATTTAACAGTATTAGTTAATGTAAGTACAAGACACACAGGGTTGCACTTTGCATGAAACAAATATTAAAGAACTATTAGATGGTAACATTTGAACATTTGAATTATGTGGGAGACTGTCTCCAATTTCAAGGAATAGTAACTAGTTAAGTTTCTGAGTCGCACTGGAAGTTGAAATGGCTTCATTATGTCTATCATCTTCACCTAAAAACTGGACACAGCCTTTTAAACCATTAACCCCTTTCAAAACAATTTACTGACATCTGGAGCAACAGCTCTGGAAGAATGCAGGGCTTCATAAAATCTCCTCATGATTTAGTGTTCAAACAAGGGAATAATATTCCAAGAAACCAGCACTGTCCAATCTTCTTTCCCAGAACTGCCTGAAATGAGATGATGGCCACTCATTTTGTGAGCTCTGCTTCTGCCAGGATGGACATGATCAAGTGGATAAGATCTGGAAGCTTTGCTGCTGGCAGATACTGAGCAAAGAATATCCTAGAATCACTGAATGGCTTAGGCTGATACAAATCTTAAAGATCATGGACAGGGACATGGACAGGGTCATCTCCCACAATTATATCAGCCTCAACATACACACCACTCTGGCTTTCTGCACTGGACTTCTGTTTGACAGAGATCAAACAGAACAAAAATTTTCATGAAAAATCAAAATGAAACATTGAACTGCATGTGATATGTCTTGTGATAGACTAAAGCTTCCTTGTCCTGAAATCAGTCTAGAAGAAGGTTCACTTTGGCATCTGACTTCCTGAGATGTTGTTTAACTAACACACAGAGAAAAAGGAAAATATTCCAGAAGCTGTGAAGTGAGTGCTAGCAAGGAGCCTGTAATTTAATAGTCTGAAGCTGTCTGCGCATAACCACATTACAGGAAGCCTTGTGAACCACCAAACCGTTAGTTATCTGTACCAAAAGGAACACCAAATCCCCTTAACTACAACCCATTTTGGCTGAATCCTGTCATGTTGTTTATAACTAAAATTTACACACTGCTGTTCTGTTCAAAGCTTTGAAACTCAAGGCCTTCACTGGTACAATAGTTGCATTTATTTACGTTTACAAAATGCAGCTGTCCAGAAATTGCCTCAGAATTCTACTGGAATTGGTCAGGTGTGAAAAATCTATGAACAGTATTATTTTTACTGTAGAATATTGTGGTTTAGCGTCATTCCTCAAGTGTCTCCACCTCGCCAAACGAGGTTTCCTACAACAGGCTTTAGAAAGGTATAATAAAGTGCTGACCCAGAGAAAGCACTTCCAAAGAGGTGAAAAAGCTTGAAACAGTTTCAATTACATGGGAGCCCTTCATGCAACACAAGTGAGCTTCAGCAGGAGATACTCAGGGCTCCAAAGTTCACTGACTTCAGTAAGCTTAGAAAATTACTAAATAATATCACAGCTAATCAATTTTGGTTTGCTGAATTCTTGAAAGTGTTAAAAATTTAAATTCTCCATCTTAATCACACAGAAGTACCAACCTAACACCAGTGTAATTTCAGGTAACAAGGATCTTTAAAGGAGAGAAACTAAAAGGACTAGCTCATTTTCCTCTTTCCCTTTTCTGACAAGTTTGCCAATCAGTATGCCAAATAAAGCTGAACTGTTAAAATTTTATGTAATATGATTATTATTTTAGTGCCTTGAGCCAGCATGATGTCATCATTCAATGTCATGTATTCAGTCTATGGCTCATCTGTTTTTTTGTCACCAATGGCTTTAAAAAAATTCTGAAAAACCCCAACCCAACCCATAAAATACTCTCTCATAAAGTACACACTGTTCTCCTAAATAAAGGAACAATCCAAAGGAAGTCAACTCAATCAACTACATATGCCCTGTTGAAACTTGAGGACGTCTTTTCAATCTTTCTGGATATTTTAACCCTATGGACAGTCAACAAATTAACTAAAAATCACCTATCACAGAAGGTAAGAAAGAATTCATATCGTTCATGTTCACAAGCACACTAAAAAGAAAGAAAATCTCTGGACTCTTTGCTATTATCCTCTATCAAGTAGCCTCAATATGTCCCCCAAATACTAACTTCACATCCAAATCTCCCTTGAAAGATATGGTTAGGACAGAGGAAAGCCTGGAAATACAATCTGAAAGTCAGATGCTCTAGCACTCACAATGCAGGCTGAAGACAGGAGCATTAGCTGCAGTCCTCCTGGTTTCTGGGGCATCGCCAGGGTTGCCTTGGGCTTTAAGAAGTTTGGGTGACCATGTCCTGCAACTACCACTGGATATGTAGAAGGGGATGTTGTGCCATGTTGAGTTTGCCTGCAGGCCAAACTTAAAAGTTAAACCACCTGTGTCACAATATTATATCTCTTTATATCATAATGAAATGTCACAGTACAATGCATAACACTGACTTTGAAAATGCTTCAAGATTTTTCCTTTTTTCTTGGCCAAGATTATCCAGTCTGCTTAATAAAAACTGCATTTGCCTTGTATATGTAGGCCAGATTTAAAGTTTAGAATTACAGCTATGATACATAATGATGGATGGGGAGAAGAGTGTTCAGAGTACTTACTTTAGATTCCTTTATGCGTCTAAGCTGGTTTCAGGGTTTTTCAAGCCGAGTGCTTAAGTGTTAAATTTCCCATGGAGTTGATGAAATGGAGCTGACATTGTCAGAGTTTGAATTATCTCACCTAAGTTAGATTCTCAGCAGTACAAATAATCTTAAAATACTGAAGAAAAATAATAAGCTAGGATTTTTCCATGAAGTATCTTCACCTTGTAATACAGATTTTTATGCTTCAGGACAAGGGTTAAATGGCTTCTTCTGAGCCACAGAGCTGTTCCCTGATTCAGGGAAAAAAGAGAAATTATAAGGCAGAGGTAGTTCTATAGTAAGGAACTTAGATCTAGAGAAAGACTTGCAATTGACTTTTAAAACTTATTATTAAATTTCTTTCATCTAAACCCAAAAAAGTGGGGAAGAGGTTCTCACCAGATAGTTTGAAAACTGTTATGAGAGTTCTAGGAATATGATCAAAGTAAATTTCTTACATTTTATTGTTTATGTTTCCTACATTTGTTATGTGCACATGAGCCTTCTTACCCACATGAGTTTTCCTTCCACTAACTCCGCCAGAGGTCTATAACCTGAGCTTCCTAAAACTATGGTCTAACCACAGACCTTGGAGTTTTAAGAATATCAAAATGTTCTCAGAATGCTCATTTAAAACCACAGATGGGTTAACTGTAGAAAACACCAATGCCAGGATATCATGCCTACATGAGACATGATTATCTGACTCTCTAATAGGAATAAAAAAAATGAACACATACCATGCATTAATGAAGAGTAGCATTAATTCTAAAAGGTTTGTATGGTTTGATACAAGCATATATCAGGATGACACAGCAACCTCAAAAGGAAACAACCCTAAAGCAGACATTGGCCTTCTATAAAACCATCTGAACATCTACTTGTAAGACAAGATACAGGAAGATCTTGCAGATGATGGCCACTGGCCACTCATCAGGGGTTTAACACATCTACTCATATTCCACAGTATACATGCTAACTTATAATCAATCAAAGAAGACACATTTTACAATAGCCAAAGACAAAACAAGCAGGGAATACCTAGAAGTAGTTGACAAGTTGTAGATTCTTATCTTTATTTTATCTCATGTTAACTTGCTCATGACCATATGCTGAAATTGTAGAAAAATGCAATAATTATACATTAAACTTGTTTTAAAGTGGTTTGGCTCAACAGCCAGACTTCGCTAGACTTAGTCTTCAAGCTTAGCAAAAAAGTTTCTGCTGTAATTGTTTTCACTTGAGGTGAAGTACTTATGGGTATCTCTCCTACTCAAAAATATTCCACAGATAGGTCCAAAGTTTTCAACAACAAAAAAAGGTGGAGAGAAATGGGGTGGAAGAAAAGTCATCTTCCATTTTTAACTGGCCATGCCAAGCAGTCAGAAAACATTAAGATTTTGGAAATTCTAAAACAAAATTATAAAGGAAATCACAAAGAAATATTACCTTTCTTAGCACATATTATGTGAGGTGATTGATCTTATACTAACAGTATAGTTAAAGGTAAAGAAATCACAAAAAGTCCCTAGCTCAATGAGTTCATAACATATCAAGTTTTTTAAAAAGAATGTAAATGTAGGAGTTTGTCTTTCCTGTCCTCCACAGGAAAGCATCACTGTACTACAGCTTCTTACAGGAACATAAACACATGCATATTGAATACACAAGAGAGAGAGAAATACAGAGTCCTAACCCTAGTTCTGTTGACTTTGTTCCTATTAATGCCATATAAATGTGTTCATCTCTTGTGTTTTCCCGAAGGTGCTGAAAAATGTCATCGTCTATGACCTAGCCAAAATCAGAAAAATCTAGACACATGGCCACTGCTTAGCAGTTTACCTGAAGAGAAGGAAAATACTGAACATTACTCAGGATGTCTATCAACAGTGGACAAAGAAAGTTTTGTTAAAAGGTACCAAAAGAAATCAGTTTATCATAGAAAGCAAAAACCCAATTCTTCTCATGTTGGACGCAGAACATGTTGGTACCACTAAATATCAGTACAGCTATTAGAATGTGCTTAACTTTGTGGTATATCTATCAGAGGCAGCTAGCAACAGTTAGCAGGACATAGAATTTTTTGTTTGACTTGGGGAAGAGAAAGTAAGATATAGAATTTAAAGATGAAAACTGAAAGAAAAGAGGAATTAATAGCCAAAGCCTGTTTTTCTTCATGTTATAAATTTTTTGCTGCCAACAGTGACAAAAAACAATGGAGTAAACGTTCTTCTTCTGTCAGGTAAATCTTTCTTCACTCACTCCAACCACACAAGGAAGAAATAAATGGATGGATAAATGCTCTTATCAGTATCACAGGTGAATTCTGTGCCACCAAAAGGCCTCTTTGGTTCCTGGGGATGGGATAAGTTTTATGAATTCAGCAGCACAAATATTTGTGTGCCTGCAGACTCCTCCTCAACCAGGCTAAAGCATTCCACAGCCCCCACCCTTCGTTTGTATGCTCTGTCTATCTTTCAAGAGATAATAGCATATGTAAGTATCTGCTACACCTTTGGATTGTCAAACATAAATCAGTTGGACCAAACTACTAAATACAAAGTCAAATAAATTTAAATATTGACTTGAGTTGCAAAATTCAGATTTTGAGTACCCCTAAATTTGATGTCTAAGCTCAAGAGTTTAGGTTCAGTCCCTTACCGAAGTGGAAGCTGGCTAAAAAATGTGCTTACCAGTTAACTCCCAGAATCATTAGTGTGAATTGACAAGGTTTTACTACATACAGATAAGATTAATGGAACATTTCAAGTTGCACAAAACCCTCAAAGGTTTGGAAGAACTTTTTAACTTGAGTGAGCAAAGCAGACATGTTGAAGTCACAGGGCTCTAACTGAGTCTCACTTCAGTTTTATGCACAGTTTATTTCATTGATGTCACTGCGATTACCTGGTTTTCTAAATGGTGTCATCCCAAAGAGGATTAAGCTATATGTATGCAAGGAAAGGAACTTGTAAAAGGGAATACACAAGAACAGTATATTCAACTTAGACTTTGTAAAATCAAAAGGTTTATTAATATAATGTTAAGAAATGGCATAGCTTTAATGATATTCTGTACCAAGGAGATGTTGAAAGCTTGCTGCAGAAGCCAAAAGACAAACATCAGTTCTGGTGTGAAAGGTGGTGGGGAGATGTATCGATGGAAGGAGTAAAGAAGCAACAGTTCACCTCAAGAACCATGAGCAATTCTGGCTTTGAAATTTAGTTATTTTTCAAACAACTAGGGACACCTTGCAAAGCAGAAACAAATCCTTGTAAGCAGAACATTTGACAATGTACATTCCAGCAGGGCTTGATGCAGGTTTGAACAATGAAGCCTCACATATACCACAAATGAGCACATGAAACTGCAACAGGGTCTGAGCTCTTTGATCTCACTAAAGCAAAATGCCATGATTTTGGATAGAAAAAGGTTTCCATAAAAGTGTATCTTTGCTTATTTGAATTTTGAATTACCTCAGTTTGTTTTTCAAAAAAGTATTATTTTATAGGAAGTACTTGATTTGATCTAATGACATCTCTGCCCAGTAGTGGCTCCAGTGAAATCAGAATTTTAATTAATGTATTATTGATTAAATTTTTACATTAAGGAATTACCTTAAAGCTTCTACTAATTTGTGGGGAAATTTGTAGAAGTTGCTTCATCTTCTACTTAAATGGTAGCACTATTTAAGAAGAAAGATAACAGTGGTGGCTCATCGAAAGAATGATGCACACGAATACAGTTATTCTGTAAAGAATTCAAAACTTCTCTAGGAACACATTTATATGAGTGCCTTCAAAACCAGTTACAACTATACTGCAATTTAGAATGCTGCTATGCTGCAATTTAATATTACAGGCTGAACATACCAAAAAGCAGGATCAACACTTGTCCTGTTGAATTAGATGGTATTTCAGCATCCACCATTTACTTTTTATCTTTCATGTAATCGCTGAAGTTTTTTAATTCTTCCCTTAAATAGTCCAAGCATAAGACTGAGGAGTGAAAGGAAAATTATATCTGGTATTATTTGATATTATTTCCTATTTTAAAGGAATTTTCTTGAAGAAATTTAAAACAAAAAAAGACAATGAATATCTTAAGAAATGAAGTTTCAAATTTGAAGTCTTCATTTTACTACTAGATATAGAAACATGTAGTCCTTATTTAGGAGACAGGACAATAAAAACCATGATTTTTTTCTTTTTAGAGGATTTCTTTTATTTGGCCACCTGATACTTGAAATAATTTGTGGTCTGCTGAGAAAAAGATTACCTATAGCCCCTTTTTAAGTAAATCTTTTTCCTTCTAACATGCAAAAGAATGCTCCAGTAATCCTTTACAGTGTTCTTAAAGACAGCTTGCAATGTAAATCAAGGGAAAAGCATCAGTTTTATACCAGTTGAAAATCTGGCCAGACAACTGTAATGTGTGGAAACCTTAAAGGCACACAATGACTTCCTTGTCAGGATTCAGATCTTTGTGATCCACAAGTGTTATCTGACTCTGAAGCGCTGGTAGTGGACTATAGATCCTGACTACGTAGAAATAAGTCACATTAGAGAATGTCTACTGAAATCAATAACATGTATTCAATCTATGAATTTTTTCCCCACTACAATCCTTAAGGCTACCACATATATGTCATCAATCTGACAAGTGAAAGGTATTTAAAATATTTTCATTACAAGGTACCTTCAGTAAATACTAGTTATGAAAAATCAAATGCACATTGAGGCAAAAGGTAAAAAAAAAATGGAAAAACCCCATCAGTGCTTCTGAAAAGAAGGCTTCATTTCTGGCAATAAAAATTTAGAGCTCCCCTCCCCCCTCAAACCCTCAGGTTGATTCATCTCATTCAAATTTAAAATGCACAGAGAGGCTGCAACAGACCCCCAGAAGATTGATACTCTCTGTACTCCACATACGGCTTAGCTCTTTATTCCAAAGCCTGGCACGACAATGTTGGGTTTTGTGATATTATTATTTCAATATATAATAAACAGGATTTGATATAAAAACAGTGCAATGCAAGTCCCCTTTAAAACAAAAAACAAAACCAAATTGTTACTCTAGCGCTCTGAGAGAAAAGGGAGTGAGAGATTCACAATGCAGGCTCAGAACTTGGCAACCTGTAAAAGTGCCCAGTCGAAAATTACTAACAGCTGGAGATGACAGTTGTTTTAACAGCTGAGCTGACAGGATTAATTTAAATGCACTGAAATCAAAAGTAGATAACACCTGTTTAGTCTTCCAGGGCCATTTGACAAGGTAGGCCAAAGGAAAAAAGCAGAGCCAGGGCTTACCCTGGGAGCATATGTGCATGTACATGTGTGTGCATGTATGTGTGTGCATGGAGGGATCTGCCTCCCTTCTTTTTCTCCCTCGTCCTCCTCCTGCAGAGGACTTCAGAAGATTATGAAGGCTGGGTGCAAGGGGCAGATCCGGGGTTTGCCACACAATAACAGAGAGGCCAACCCCCGCATCAGCTTGAAACATCTGGTTCCCATTGTGCCCACCCTCCCTGCTTACCCTTCTTCCCCCTTCTTTTATCCAAGATCTTTGACCCAAACCCAACAATGGATAAAGATCACCGAATTTTAAAGCTGTACTTTCTCACTCCCATATCCCAGCAATCCTCCTAGGTTAATTAATGCATTCTCTTTCAGCTCCATGTTACTAAAGCTCCCACACTCTCTCTCCCACCCGCCTCTTCCCCAAATTAAAAACAAAACAAAAAATTCCTCACCTTCTTGCCATGCCAAAGCTCACAGCTCATATGCTACAAAATAAATAAATAAATCCTACAAGGCACATGAGGAAAAGTGCATGGAAACAGCAAGAAATTTTTTTATGTGGCAAGTAAGGAGGGGGTGATTTTATGCTTGCCTCCATGGTTTGATCCTCTACTCTGGGGTGTGCATGCCACCAGGACTGCAAGCCAGGAGGACCACAGCCCTGTGTCCCAGGAGAGCCTCACTCCATGTAAGAATACTAAGAGATTCAAAGAGGAAAACTGTCTGGTTCGGGAAAGGATGAAACCTGGGATGAGATAGGGATACCAAACCTATTCCTGATAGTATAACTACCGCACAAAGCTACGGTGCCAACTCCATGTTGCACAACAACCCTACAGGCCCAACTCTGCAGTTGCTCTGATTGCAGAAATCCCATTGAGGCAAAAGTGAACTCTTCCTGTGAGGAAACTACTGAATTCAGGCCAAAGGATGGATTCCCAACTCAATCTGCAATCACACTTCTAGATGGGCAGACAAACAGGGATGACTTGCAACAGACACTCTTTTCCAGCCAAGTTGTTTCCTCAGACCTATGTCTAGCCTTTTCTTGTAAGCAAGGACCACTGTCAAGCTGCAGCAATCATTAAACTTCACCACTGTCAAAAAAGCACACAGTTACTATTACCAACTATGCTTTAAAAGTGCAGAACCTGGATGCAAAGAAGGAAGTTTCATGGCTAAATTCTTTGAAGAAAACCCACCACCTCAAAACAAAAACCAGAAGAGCTTTTATTTTCTGATTCTGCTCTATACTTTTAACTACTGAACCAATCTTTCCTCCTTGTATTGCTCTAGGGATGAAAAAACCCCAGCTCTGTAGTTGGTACAATGACGTTGCTCAAACAAAATGCTGCCTTCAGCTCTTCCTCCTTGTTCTACAAACCTTCAGCACGATGAAGGTGAGCTGAGGAGCTCATGTGCTCACTTCAGCTAGCTACAAGCCTATCCACAGTGCTGACACACCAATATCAAAGCATGCTTGGCATCTTTAGCTTTCATAGCTGAAAAAAGAGAAGCATTCAATAGAAGAGAAAGAGAAAATGTTTGATTCACTGATATCAAAAGCAGGAGAAACACAGATATTCCTGGTTATAGCATTAAACCTTGCCAGATAGAAAAAGAAAACCATCCACAGCAGTTTTCAGAGTACTCAGCTTGTGTTCTCTTTGCCTTTCCAGCCACCAAAGCTCCCACATGCTCCCTCCTACCTTCCTCTTCCCCAGACAGCATGGAGCTTCATATAGGCTAATCCACTGTGCCAAGAAAAACAGAACAATTCTTAACTAAGCTGCATCTATATATACATGTTTTAGAATTTTATGTCCTCTTTTAGCATTTATTGTTCAGCTAAGGCTACTTATCCAGACAAATGGAAATTCTGACAGAAGAAAGCAGACCTAAATTCATCTCTCAGGTGTGGGCCTGTATGCAACAAATTTAGGCAAAATCACAATTGGTAGCAACTTACCAAAATCAGTTCAAATTTGAGCCTCAATTTGTCTGAATTTTGTTTCAAAAATGACACTTCAAAACTCAACCTATGCAAACTTTTCCCTAGAGGGTGCATGTCAGATAGTAAATTAATTGTAATTGGACCTGGAGGTCCTGGTGGACACAGGATGACCATGAGCCAGCAATGTGCCCTTGTGGCCAAGAAGGCCAATGGCATCTTGGGTTTTATGAAAAGGGGGATGGTCAGAGAATGGTGCTACTCCCACTCTACTCCGCTCTGCTGAGATCACGTCTGTAGTATTGTGTCCAGTTCTGGGGCCCCTGGTTCAAGAAGGACAAGGAACTACTGGAGAGAGTCCAGTGCAGAGCCACTGAGGTGATGAAGGGATTGGAGCATCTCCCTTCTGAGGAAAGGCTGAGGGAGCTGGGTCTCTAGCTTGGAGAAGAGACTGAGGGGTGACATCATTCATGTCTATAAATATAGAAAGGGTGAGTGTCAGGAGGATGGAGAGAGGCTCTTCTCAGTGATATCCAATGATGGGGCCAGGGGCAATGGGTGCAAACTTGAACACAGGAGGTTCCACATAAATATGAGAAAAAACACTGCCAGGGTGAGGGTGAGAGAATAGTGGCACAGGCCATCCAGAGAGGGTAGGGGGTCTTCTTCTTTGGAGACATGCAAACCCTGCCTAGATGCCCTCCCTGTGTGACCTGCACTAGGTGTTCCTTCTCTGGCAGAGGGACAGGAATAGATGATCTTTTGAGATCCCTTCCAGTCCCTGACATTCTGTGATTCTGTGTAATGAAGCTGTGGAGTTGTGATGGACTGTACCTGCATTTTACTACTGCAGCCTATCCTGTATATGAGAAAATTTACTGCATAGTGTTGCATTACTCATCTTGCCAGATCTGTATCCAGGGCAGGAGAGCTAGATGGACACCAACACCAGTTCTCAGCTACTCCAGGTAGGAAAGGGAAAAATATCAGTCCAACAAAATGTAAAACTTGCTTACTTCCTGAAGCATTGAACTTTTTCATTGAATGAACCCAGAGATTTCCAATGTGTTACTAAAATATTGGGCTAGTATCAGAGAGCATTTTCCCTGCTATTTTTCACATCCACAAATTTCTGCATGCCTGGATTCTGGCCAAGTCTGGAAACAGAAGAGCCAAGGAACATGTGAGAGGCTGTTCTCCTGACAATTCCAATTTGGCTGGTTGCTGGAAGTGACAGAAATCTCCAGAGAAAACCAGCACTATTGACAGCTTATTGCCCAATATGCAGACACAAGATCCTGACTGTCTACCACAAAAAAAAAAAAATTAAACCAGGAAGTATTTCAAAGCTAGGGGAAAAAATCTACATAAAATTGTAAGAACATATATTATAAAAAAGAAACCTTCTACTCCTTATAAATACACAACAAATATAACTAGGAACAGTAGTAGTTGATGTAGCAGGAATAATGATGATGTCAGGAAGGCATGATCACCACTGCTTGTGTTCATACTTCATTCTTACAAATTTTATAAAATCTATCTGCACTTTTAAATAATTAATTTCCGTTAAGATTTACATTAAAAAAATTTTGCTTTTTAAAGGAATTTTTCAAAGTTTCCAGTCTACTGGGCACGCGATGATAATTGCTGCTCTATTCTGCTTAATGATAGAGTCTTTTCCCCATACAAAACAAGAAGCAGTTTCTTCCCCGCTTTTTATTTCTTTACACAACTCAGAGGCTCAAAGAAGATAATTACAAACAATGCCTGAAGAATGGTTCAGTTAATGTTAATTTATACAACAAACTAATTACTACCAAATGGTAAAAAATCACATGTGGAAGTTCCTGTCTCCCACGCACACAACTAAACCAGCAGCCATCTGTTTCAGCCTGGGAGCCCTCAGTGACAACCGAGGAAAGCAAGGCAAAGGATGACTCCTCACTAGCTGCTGCTTCTGACACGAAATCATGTCATTTGAACACCAGGCTCTGTATGGTGATCTTAGCAGTGGCACTATTCCCCCCTTTCATTTAAAAAACAAACAACATACTGGCATCTATAACTATTTCTCTATCTAAATTTTATCTTGATCCCAAAAGTCAAGATGGAATCTAAAATATCTCCAGCAATTTCTACACAATAGTCTTTACAAGATAATGAACACAGTGCATGTCAGAAAGCATGAGGTGAGACATTCTTTGAATCTTCTTACAGGCTGTTAGACATCACAATGGGAAAAAGTGCATTTTTGTTTCAACATTTTTTTCCTAACCTGAGAAAGCAGCTTTCTCAAAAGTCTGAAAAATCAAAGTCAGTACAACTGTTACGACAAGGAGAACATAGCTGGGGACAAATCCCGAAGCATTTGTTTGGTTTAAAGTCTCATTGAATTTGCTGTGAGTGTTGCTTTACGGAGGACTTCACTATCAGATCCTTTACACGAATGAGGACCTCGGCATTTTGACTGTTAATTATTCTCTGATTAGCTTGCATCTAGTGTAACAAACTAAATACAATATTATCCCCTATGCTCTGTTCAAGAAATCTCAACTGCAATATTCTCTTCTCTGTGTGAGATCAGAACTCCAACAGTCATCAAAGAAAGTGTGATGCATGAATAGGAACAAAATATCAGAGTTTAGATTCACAGTATGAATTTGAGAGAAGGTTTTTCCCCTAACAACAGAAACTTACAAATCCTTTGGGGTTTGAATATAATGCAAAATTTTCATATTGAAGAATGAGCATTATTGCAATTTCCATTTTTAGATCATTACATTTCAGTGAATCCCACACCACTGCCCAAATGTAGAAATTAATTAGAGAGTCACAAGCCAGGATAAGATAGAGCGCGAAGATCTTTTAGTAAAGACTGAATGTGTTTCTAAACACTGAATTCCTGTTTCTGAGTATTTACCTTTTCACGAAGAAAGAATGTGTTTCAGATGGCCTGAAATGATCACTGGGGTGGAACAAGTGTAACAGCAATTTAAAACAAGGTTTCTGTAATCTCACATTCATGAAGTAACAGTGTCATTGTTTCTACATGGCAAAAAGAGTATCAACAGTTCAAATGAAGTAAACAAGAGGGGATCACAAGAGAATCTACATAACCAAACAATAAGGCCTAATTAGTCCTTAAGAGAATTATGATGTATATATATTAAAAAAAAATTACAGGGAAACAATTCTTGCATACAGCCTAATTTCACATAATGAAAGATATTCACTAAAGTAAAGGAAGAAGTAATTTTCCTGTCACTCAGAAATAGTTTTGACACATTAGGTTATGTCATCAAGAACTGTTTTCTATGAATGGAAACAGAATCCTTCATCAGGTTTTCACTTTGTCTGACAATTTTTTCTACTCTTTCTAGGTGAATATTATAATAGATCGGCTCTCCTTAACTTTTCATTCTTTTTTTAGTGTGAGGGGAGAATATTAAATCCCAGTGTACCAAGAACTGGACTTTGCTGTAATGGGTGAACTACAGGAGCTTTCATCACAAAGTTGGTGTGTGAAATGAACCACCGAGGGCCATGCGAGTAAGAGGGAAGAGTCAAAAAAGAAAGAGTCATTCACTCCAGTGCATGTTGCAGAAAAACCTGTATCTGAGGGGATGCTCTGGACATCTTGCAGTCCTTGGGCTGTGACTGACGTCAGGCCTCTTCCTCCTCTTTCACCCCAAGTAGCCTCAGGCAGCTCTCACAGCCGAAAGTCTGCCTCTAATTTTAGTTCCTACTCCTGGCACACGTTGTGTCCTAGATCACCAAAAGCCTTGAATTAATACACTAAGATCCAGTATTAAGCTAAAGAACTGACAGCTTTATGGAATGCGTTCAGTCTGCAAGGAAAGCTACCTGCGATTGCCTAAACAATCTGAACATCCTTTTCTACTAGGAACAAGAATTTGCAAAGAAAAGAAAAAAAAGAAGGAAATTGATCAAATAAACAAATCCTAAACAAACAAATCCTCACTAGTATATTGTCTATCCTAAGATCAATCAGATTGCACAGGTGCACCCTAAGGAAGAAGTCTGAAGAATAGTACAGTGCATCTTTTAATTTCCTCTTAAAAAGCCATAGTATAAGCCTACAAAAACTGTTTCTCTATTTCATTTTCCCAGAATGGTATCTGCTTATGGAAATGTAGAAGGTATCTTCACTTTATTCTTCTCCTCTTAATACTTTTTCACTTACGTCTATAGGAACCTGCTTACTAAAAGAAGCAAATGAGTTAAAAAAAGCCATATACTGTATCTTGCTTACATGTGAAAATACTTAAAAGTGTGGTGGTAGATTTACTCTGATTTCTGGTAAACATTCACAATGTCCAGTAGAAGCAGATCAAGGATGAATCTTAACTGGCAGCTAAACTCTCTCTCTCTCTAGCACCTTAACAGCACTTTGCTACACATAATATTTAAGGCATAAGGATGTGAAAAGTGAAAAGAAAAAAAAAAGTTTACATTACAAAAATAGGGATTATTAAAAAATAGGGAAATATTGCAGTTTGGCAATGTGAGAAAGCACCTCTAATTTTGTTGTCTTTGTCTTCTGTAGACCCCATAACTTTAAAATATTGCATCATGCCTACCATGTAACATCCACTGCATGATCTGTTCCCCCTCTCACTAACCAGCCTAGCAAAAAACACTGGTAATGATAATGCATAGACACTATCATCTCAAAAGGACTGCATTTTTTTTCACCAGAAATAACAAGTTATAGCCTAAGCCCCTATGTAATGTGTATTATTAAACTCACTGCATTTTGGTGAGTTACAGGATGACTCCCAGTGATAGATTCTTAATTCCTTTGAATTCAGATAGGATTGGCTTGGTCAAACTTGTAAAAGAAGAATGGATTTTGTCCCAAAGCTTCATGGAAGCTTTGAATCAATTAGATGATGCAAGCATAAAAAAAAAGACTTAAAATAACCTTCAGTGAAGAGTCCCCATATTTAGTTAAACAGCATTGCTGATTAAGGTTGAACATGAGTTCAGTGTGGAATCAAGAATTGTCGCAGCTGAAAATCATTAGTGCAAGCCTGCTGCACTCTGCTTTCATCTTCATATATTAATTCCACAGGAACTATACAGAAACATGCTACTTTATTTAAGATCAGTTAGTGTATAGATATCCAGAAAAATCAAGAATACATTAATGTGCTTTATACTTTGCAACAAGATGGTTATATTACAGGATTTGAATGACTACACAGTAATGACTATAGCTGAAACCATTTTTCATGGGGTTTTTTTCTCTATTTTTTCCCCCCTGGTGTCTGACTCCATGAGAGAGAAGTTGTTCAGTTATTGAAATGGGATATATATGTTGCGGGCAAAACAGAAAAGGGAATAAAAAAAGAAAAAGATTTAGCAAAAAAAGATCAAGGATGCTGACAAAATTGAGACACTTCTTCTTTCATGGGATCTTTGTCTCTAGATTGCCTTTAGACTGTGTGGTCCAATCTACAGTACAAAACTAATCATAGAATCATAGAATAGTTCAGGTTGGAAGGGACAGGATACTTGGATAACTACTTCCAAGTCAGTTGAGATACCTTCCGTTCCGATAAAGCACTTGGACACCAGTTGTAACTTCAGGGCTCTATAAATCTGTAGCTATGACCATTCTTGCTTGGCAAGGCAGTAAGATAACCAAGGTTTTTTGAGGTGGGAAGGAAACTTCCCCTTGGGCACATGGGCTGAGCCTTTCCAGTAACACATCCTACATATTTAGAAAAAAATTATGAATAATGGCCAGGTAGCATGTCTCGCACAAAAGCAATGACAAGCATGGATAAAATCAGTGTTAGACTTCATATCCTCTTCCAGCTGTCATCTGCTGCTCTTCTATTACTTATTCAGAGATTCAATTGAATTAATTATGGCTAAAAAGCTCAGAAGAACAACTGTTGTAGTGTATGAACACTTACATGTTCTTAATTGCTAGGGAGAATCCAATTGTTCATGTCACACATCTGTGAGTCTCCTTCCTTATATAATCTAGTACTTTTAATACTTCCAAAAGGCAACTCAGGTTGCTAATTTATCATGCATTGTGTTACTTAGATACAAGTGTCTCACTATCTAGGAAATCTAAGTTAATGACTGCACAGTTTGCTGTTGTTACCTTCCAGTTCTCTTAATAATACTCTTTCAAGGAACAAATCTAATTCCAGTCTGTATAAATATATATAAATTTAAAAAAAAAAATCACATTGAGCTCTTTACAAATCCTGTACTGGGTCAAATGTTGCCTTCTTAAAGCTCTTGCATATTCAGTGGGAGTTGTAAACTTACATCTGAGAGCAGAATATGGCCCATATCATTCTGAAGTGTCTATTAATTCTCCCATACTGAGAAATAAATCAAGACAGGATTTCTATCAAGCACAATGAGCCTAAAATATAAACCATTCTTCTTGCAATCAGAAGATATTCTTTACAGTGAGGGTGGTGAAATACTGGAACAGGTTGCCCAGGGAGGTTGTGGATGCCCCCTCTCTGGAGGTGTTCAAGACTAGGCTGGACAGGGCACTGGGCAGCCTGGTCTAGTGGGAGGTGTCCCTGCCTATGGCAGGGGGGTTGGAACTCGATGATCTTTAAGGTCCCTTCCAACCCAAATTATTCTATGATTCTATGATCAGGAATTCAACTTGAGTTGAATGGATCTCTCTTACTCCCCCTGTCTGGCATCAGTAAAAAAAAGAAGAAGATAGAAAGCTCATTAAATCTCCAGACGTGTCCTGCACAGTGCTCAGCCAGAGCAGAAGCCAGCAAGAGCCACAAAAGGTCCATGTGTCTAAAAGTCTAAAAGACTGGAGTGTAGACATGGAGTTGGACATCTCATTCCTGCTCTGTTCACTTTGAAATTAATCATTTTCCTCAAAACTGAAATTTCCTTCACTCACCCCAGCCCTTTGGAGCGATCAATCCTATTTACACTGTGCTC
Organism: Turnix velox; assembly: GCA_013400935.1. Taxonomy (NCBI): domain Eukaryota; kingdom Metazoa; phylum Chordata; class Aves; order Charadriiformes; family Turnicidae; genus Turnix; species Turnix velox. The sequence continues at coordinate 38,580 of VZTY01012885.1, read as the reverse complement.
CAACCCCATGTTGCCACCTGTCAATCAGAGCTCCATTTGTCTTCAGGAGGGTGAGTGAAGAAGAGGGGGAAGGAAGAAAGCAGGAGGACCTCTGCATTGACAAAAAAATGTTTGGGGCAGAAAGAACGGGGGGGAGATGGACAGAGAGAAAGATAGTGACAGATTAGAGAGTAATAAAACTAGAGAGAAAGATAAACAGAACCAAAACCAAAAATGTCCTTTGTTCATTTAAATGTCTCTCTGCTCCCAAGCCTTCTGCATGACTAATGCCACACTGTGTTGTGTAAACCTCTTGGGCACATAACACAAACAAAGCATAACTCGGCCTGAACAAACAAAGTCCTAAGCAACAGTGATTGAATTAATCTTAAAACAACAAATCAATTCTTCCCTATTAATGCCCTAAATACCAGCGTAGGAGCACTGTCCTGTTGTAATAAACACCCATGTGTTCAATTACCGTGTGTTTTCCCAACTACTGCTCTCTTCAGTAATTACACCATGCAATGCATTCTACATTGACATTATATTAATGTGCTGGGAGGAGAGATCTTAAATACAAATTAAATCAAGGCTAAACATCTCATAAAGCCTTACCCAGCCACACAAGTGCCAACAGGGCATTCTTGCTCAGAAAGCACAGACTGATTTTTCTCTTTGTTCACTTTTTGCTTTCATCCCCTGGCTAAATAAATAAATAAATAAATAGGAACAGAAGCTGGTGTTGCCCCAAAGACCACCACAATAAACCTTTCATAAGTTCTGTAAACCACCACTTCACCTGTACAAGATCACTGCTCAACACAGAGCACTTCCTAAGCATCAGCTTATGTCACACCAGCTAAACAGCAAGGACAAAAGCCCTTCCAGCAGCAGACAGGTGGCAACAAAGCCAGACAAGAGAAACAAAAGGAGAAAACTTTCTCGACTGAGACAAACACAGGAGAATAAAAGTTTAAGAAAAGGTTTCTTACCCTTTCGCAGAACTCTCAAACAACTTCTATTGACTACCAAACAGCACAGAGCAAAGAGACCAAACAAAAGATATGATGAAAGACATATTTACTTGCACAAGGCTCCATCCCTCCACCTCAACCTTTCTTTCCACTTCACATACACCCACACTGCACCCTTTGCATTGTGTTGTTAAACAACCAATAGCAACCCAGTTGAAACAGTGGAAGGGTTTCTATGATGCTGTCAAGCACCAGACAGATGCTTGGCAGTGTCAATATGCTTATGTTTGGGCTGTGCCAAAGTTTGAAATGTAAAATAAAGCAGGAATAATGGCAATACTGAAAGAGTTAGTGCACGGATGTGCAGGAAATTTTTAAATCAATGGAGTATCATCCTACCTGCTGGGTTTTACTTCAGTGATTTCAACTGTTATGGAAACACATAAATAAAGCTTTGCTTTTTGCCTGTATACTGGATGGCATGAATTTTAATAGAAAGCAAAATCGAATTCTGGGGGTGTAATGACTGCAGATTTCTAGGCCCTCCAGAAAAGACTCATAGGCTTCTGCTGCAAAGACATGCCAAGTATGTCTAACATATGAAGAATGATAAACTTCCAAAATGTTTAACAATAAAATGCCCTAGGTGCCGCAATACTTTTCCAACTGAGGCTTCAGAAGACATAGAAATTTGCACATTTGGAAAAAATCAAATTTTGAAAGCCCATCTGACTAAAATACTACAGCTTTCTGACTAAAATAGTACAGTTTACCCTCAACACCATAGCGCATAACAATCAGATACATTTAAGTGCCTTTAGAACAATTGCTCATTTGTCCTCCTTGGGTCCTTAGATACAAAACCACCCCTGAAACCTCTCTGGGTTTTGAAACTCATTTTTATTTGGCTAGTTTGAATTTTTTCATTTCAGCTGCCAAACCAAGTCAGGGGAAAAGCTGTTTCCACCTGACCCAAAATGTTTTATTTAATCTTAATTGAAATGTTTTCATTTCCCTTTCAGATTAATCATCTTAAATATCTAAAAACAAAAAAAATCATTTCCAATGAAACATTTTGTCTAAAAATGTTCCAAATTTTCTACTATTTTTGGCTAAAACAAAGTTGTTGAATTGCTAAATGGTATCAGTCCTGAATTACTATTTAACTGGTTTCAGTGTGTCTCCCACTAACTCCCTGTTACTCCTTTTTGAGCACTTTTTGAATTTATATATTACTGTATAGAAATCATACATGCATATAGCACATTTGCTCCTTGGGCAATGCAGAAACCACAATACAATTAAACTGCACAAAACGAAAAGCTGATGAAAGGAGTTCCATCTTCCCCGTCCAGAGGATTTACAATGCAAGTTGTGCAAAACTGGCAATGCTCAAACTACCTTAAAAATACCAAAGTTTAGCAGACATGTATCTAATAAAAGCAAGGAACAGCTTCAGAATGTTTTTACAAGGCTACTTCATTAACTAAACATGCAAGTGGGAGTTGCTGCAAATGTTGCTCCTTGCCATACTAGAGGCTTTCCCTTGCTTCTCGTAAACAGAAGACACAAGACAGCCTTGCAAATAGCTCATGACACAGACTGAGATCTAAAGCTAATCAGACAGGATGATAGGTCATCTTAACCAACTTCAAAATCCACATGCTCATCCCAGTTCCTTGCCTCTCCTTCCCTCACTGCTCTCTGGCTTGTTTGGCCATATTTTCCCCTCCCCCTCCACATACTTCCCCCAAATGGTGCTGTTAAGAAAGCATGTGAGGAGCCCTTCGGGTCTCAGCATCCTGGGCACAGGTGCTGGGGAGAACTTTGAAGTGAGCTCTTCACTAACTCTAGAGCTGGCCGTGCCTCCTCCATAAGCAGCTCTTATTAAAAAAAAGCCCAAGTATCCACTAGAACAAAACCAAGCAGGCCTATTTAATTAGGGCAAACGCTTGATATCCACTTCTTCATGTTAAACCACACAGTCACATAAGCCTGGGAGGTCTGATTAATTTTAATATGCATGGTCGTGACAAGTGCCTCGGGGGTAAGAGAGAGGGGATAAAAAAGAAATCCCACATACCCTGCTAGCTTGACAAATAGGTTTCAGCTAAATGTAGTGTATGTTGCTCCAGATTAAGATGTTACTATTCAGCAAGGGCTTGAACCTTTAATATGGGGGACAAGAGGCCTGAGAAACAGGTGGCTTGCTCTTCACTCTCAAATAAATTACATTCCCAAAAGCTGTGGCACATAAGCATATAGAAAGAACTGGCACACTCCCTCACATGTGTATTTGTGTATTATCAGTATGGGTTAGAGCTCTTGCCAGCAGTGATCTAAGGTCTGAAATGAAGCTCAGAAAGCAAGTAGCTTTCCCTGGGGGAGGGAGAAAGGGAGATAAAGTTTTTTTTAAAAAACAAAGAGTTTGAGAAATGAAGGCAGACTGCAAACTGATCTAGTCAGAACACACTGGGGGCAACAGGCACAGTGAATGGTCCAAAGGTGTCAGAAAATTCTGAAAACCCCTTTGGAAATTAACCACAACTATTCAAGAGTCTGGTTACCTGGAGAATCAGGGGCAGAACATAACAGAAATTATGATTTTGGTTCTACTGAGCCACCTACATGCTGTGCTGTGAAAGATGGGAAGAGAGATCAAGAGTCTCACTGGTTGCTGCTGCCAAATACTATGGAGTGAATGTGCCCTGGAAGGAAACTTTAATTATGGGGATCCATCTGAGAAGACTTTCATTATAAAACAGAGAGGGAAAAAGGGGCTGCATCTTCTCTACAAAAGCACAAGTTTCCTGAATCTCACTTGACCATAATGCTTTCTTCTATGTTTCAGCTGCTGTATCAGCACCTCAGATGCCTTTATCAAAAGAGAAAAGGAAAATCCAAAAGCTACAAACCTTTGAGGATGTAAGCAAGAGATACTTGGAAGGGAATCTAAGCAAATTTTGAAAACATCCATTGAAATAAACTGTGACTATTGGGCTAAACTATTAGGAAGGAAAACATCTAAAAACTGAAGGTGACAAATGCAAAAACTCTTTGAGCAAGGAGGAGCTGGCAGGGCTTCAAACTAGGCTACCTCTGTTCAAGAGTTAAAGCACTTGTTAACAAAAATTTAAGCTATTGTAGCACTTAGCAGTGCCTTCTCTTCACTTAGGCCTATTTAATAAACTTACTCTTTTAATTTTTTAAATTATTTTTCATTTTTATCAGCAGTATATGAATGCACATTTCCATAAGGCAGGGTCTTTGAAAGAAGAGCACAGAAGTTTGATGCTAGGTCGCCCTACAAGAAAAGAGATTTTCAGGTAACAGGAAGTGTAGAACCTTTAATCACTTAAAGCATCCTTCTAGGGCACCAGGAGTGTATGAACAAAATTTGAAAGTACTAAATTGCAAAGTGTCCTTGTTTGTTCTTCAGCAATACTACATTATAAAGCCTCTTCAAAACCTTCTCTGTTAAAGGGGCAGAGAAGAACTAAATAAAAGAAATTCAAACCTCAACTAATTAGAGTCTCCTTAGGCTTTTCCTGAATCTGTTCATTTTATTTCTTCCCATCTCAACAGATGTGATTTAAAACCAAAAGTCTGCATTTCAAAGGCCTCCCTTCTTGCTCCCATTAATGGTCTGCTTTGGAATTTACAGCTTAAGAGGGAGAATACTTGATCTCTTTACAAGATATGTTGGTTAAAATTTGTTAATATTAGGAGATACTCTGCAATCTTATTTCAACTAGAGGTTTCAACTACAGGGCTCACTTTTATAGACTACAGAACTGCTTAAACAACAGCCATTTAAATTACACAAGAACAGGTGTTGTGATTTACAATGTAAACTTAAACATCAAACACAAATAGACTTTGGGGGATGTACAGAAGACAAAAATCATGCCTGAGAGGCCTTTCTTTCCAACAATGTAATTGCTTACAGTAGTGCAGCATGCTGTAATACCTGAGGTTCTAGTAGTTACTTTGCCTTTTAAAGCCCTGAAAACATATTTATTACCTGTTTAATAAACACTTGAGATTAACTGTTCCTGCTCAGAAGACCTAAGGAAGAGCAGAACAAAATTTTGGAGAAGGAACAACATTGAACAAAATATATACATGACTCTTGTGTGTTGGTAAGTATTTCTGTCTAAATATATACATCTAATACACATGCTTTAGATATATGTCCATATGTGTACATACATTTACAGAAAATTCAAAGTATTCACTTAAAAGGCCAAAATGCATTGGGTCTTCATTATAGAAGAATGAACCATGCAGAAGAATGAGTGCACCTACATGAGCACAAGCTTATATGAGCAGTCTCTGAGGTCAGGTAGGTGCTCATATGACCCCTTTTATTCAGAATTGCTACATAATCTGTAGGATAACATCAATCTTGCCTCAGAAGGTACGGCACATAGGTTTTAAAGGTAAACAGACAGATATAAATCCTGTTCTATATAATACCAAATGGAAAAAGAAGATTTTTTCTTAATTAAAAGTTAAGACTTAAAAGTAAAAGGCTGCTTTTCTACAGAGATGTAAAAACTCTTGTTTATTCTAAAAATAGTATTTGTTTGCCTTTTTTTTTTTCCATAAGTGGAGAGGAAAGGCTACACAGATTTCAGAGATTTAATTTTCCACAAGCATAGGCCATAAATTAAAATACAGAAATCCAATCCCATTAACAGTGCAAGAAAAAGCTAAGTGGCTGCTTTGGTCTTTGCTTCCATGAACTTGTGTCAAGATCAGTGATTTCAAAGTGATTTCCATTTCTTTTCCAGAAATGAAGAGAACAGACAGACAGAGAGTCTCTGCCATCCTCTGATGCCTTAAGAAAACAGAAGAAAAAGATGCCTGTATCTCATTCGCCTAATAATTTTTGCTGCAAAAGGAATTCCATGGTCGACAGACGACCCTCAGGGCAAGGGCTTGAGGTCTGTCACAGTACATAAGGCTTCTCCAAACCCACTCCATTATCTTCATTATTGTATAGCAGGAATAAAAGGGGACTGATTCTTCTTCTGAAATTCAAGTTAGAAAGGACAGAATGCTGCACGTAAAATAACATTGTGTGACTTCAGTAATAGGTTTATGTGTTTTAGGCCCAAGTACTAAAGCAGCATGTAAGAATTTGCTGCAAAATTTGAGAGAAGAAAAATGAGCACTGTATTTGCAATGAGCAAAATTCCACAAGTTTGAGAGTCACTGAAACTCTGTCTGTGCGTTTGTACTACACATTGTCTATCACATACTTTCACACAGTAAAATGTCAAGTTTAGGGAGGATAAAAGAGAGCACTAAGCTTTAGAGTTAAGTATAAGCCCCTATGAAATGTAAAATCACACACACACATAGAATCATAGAATAGTTTGGGTTGGAAGGGACCTTAAAGATCATCTAGTTCCAACCTCCCTGCCAAAGGAGGAAAAGAAAATTACAAGCTTATGTAAAGTTCTTAGGAATGGCTTGGTTTCTTAAAGGGGACATTAGCCATGGGCATACATACAATAAATCAACATGGAAACCACTTATTTGAGGATGCTTCCCTCAACAGCACATGTATGAGTACACACATATGTGCATGCATGATACATACATACATGTGTGCATTTGTGCACTGAGTAGAACTGTGAAAATCACTGTCCTTTGCTGACAAAATTTACCAAGTATTAACTCTTAATTTCTAAAAAATATTATAAAAAAAAATACTGTACACCAGTAAAGCTTCTTAAAGACAATCAGACCTGTTACCAATATTTTGGAATATCTCACTTTTAAAAACTGTCTTAAAAATAGCAGATTTTTCCCTCATTGTTGTGAAGGTTTGGATCAAGACATAGTTGTCAACCCAGTCATTTTTTTTCTCTGGTTTTGAAGAAGCAGGTAATTTGAAAGAATGCTTCAAAAGCACATTTCCCACAGTAATTCAGAAGGCAATTTCAAACAATAAAAACAGAGCAAGCACAGCCAATTGTACAAGTTAAATAATACAAAAACTTTTGAGTACATAGAGAAATGGGAATGTGGGTCATATCTGGTCTTTGGAAGATCCACAGGAAATTGATTTAATTAAACCTCAGCTACTGGTACAAATGTTTCCCTCTCTTCACAAAGAGAAATAAAGTATATTATTGTTGTTGACATAATGCAGAAAACCTTAACTACGATTCTTGGTCTTCTCCTACAAAGGTCCTCAAAGGAACAAGACTAAAAAGCCAGCAAGGCTAAAAATTATTACTGAAATACACAGTGGTCACACAGTGTTGTACAACATGTACTACATGCACTACCAGAGATTGCTTCTTTGAAACTGATTCTATTCATGGGGAAATTTATTTGACCTGGAAGAATGCGCTGACAAGAACCTTATGAAGTTCAATAGGGACATATGTAAAGTTTTGCATTTAGGAAAACATAATCCAAAAGTACAGCACGGGCTGGGATCTACCTAGCTGGGGAGCATCTCAGTGGAAAAGAACCCAAGGGTCCTTGTGGCCAACAAGGTCAGTGTGAGCCCAGAGAAGAGCCACAAGATGGATGACCAAAGGATTGGGAAGCTTACCACATGAGAGACCTGGGTTTGTTCAGCATTGAGAGAAGTCAGCTTAGAAGAGACCTTGTCACCACATTCCAGTATTTAAAGCATGTCTACAAAGAAGGTAGAGACTTCCTTTTTACAAGGAGTCACATGGAAAAGACTAGGGGTAATGGGTACAAGTTACTCCTGGTGAAATTCCAATTGGACAAAAGAGGAAAAATTTTCACAGTAAGACTTTGGAATAATCTCCTCTGGAAAACGGTGGATTCCATTACATTGTATATATTTAAGATTCATCTGGACCATGATTTTGCCAAGAAAGGTGGGACCAGCTGATCCTTGAGTGCCCCTCCAACCTGGTATTCTATTATTAATATGCTAATTACTTGAGCAGTAACCATTGATGACCAACAACTTTAGCACTACATGAAGATGTGACAAAAAGTAGATTTGCTGTTGGAGTCAAACAGAGAAGACACTGTGCTTGCTTCTTTTAGGGAAACAGATTCATGATTGTGGAGCATCTCTAAGAACAGTCTTGCCATCTGCACTCAGAAATATATATATTTTTAATTAGCCATACAAAAAACAATCATGCTGACTGAAGGGAAGGGGGAGGGAGACTTGTCAAAATGATGTATTTGTCCCTCACCACCTTTCAATGCTCTTATGCAAGCCTAATGTTCTTCCCAGCCATCTCACCTCTCTGGCCTCCTTTTGTTTCATGTGCCATTTCCCATTCTCTTCTAACTTCTCAACTTTTGTTAGTTTGCTTTCAAGGAGAAAGGGAAAAAAAAAAATAAAAACAACAAACCCTATTCATTTATTCTTGGATGGGGAGCGAGGAGAGACATGAATATGGCACCCTCATAATGATTTAACTAGGGCTTAATGAAATTTTCATCACAACCTGCTGTTCATTTTAATGGCCTTTGAAAGACAATAGAACAATGGCTAGAGGGAAGAAAAGATTTTCTGTTGCATGCATTTGCAAAGCCAATATTCAGTTGCTCCCCCTCCCCTCTCTCCCAATCTCTTCACAAAGCTGTACATCTTTTGTCTGTACTGTATATTTTCATTTTACTAGAGCTGAGATAATGCAAAGGCTCTGTAACCATTCTCATCTCTATCTATGGCCTTTGCTTAATGGAGTCCATGGAGTTTGTACAACCTCATACTCAACAGAGTATTCATATATTGCCCAGAACTTTCTTCTTTCCTCTCTCTCATATGAAAGTCTGGTCTCTCACCCCATATCATACACAGAAAAGCCTGCTTGCATTCAAAGGCATAAGATAGGTCATGACACTGACCATTAAGTCAACATAAATGCAAAATTAAATACTGTGATTATACATACTATTCCAGTAAATGCTTAGACAAAGAATTTGTTTCCCAGCAATTCCTACTGCATGCTCCAGTCAAGAAAACGAATCTTTGTTACAATCCTGTCCAGCTCCTGTATGTGACAGCTGTCTATGTTCACCTAAGTATTTTCATTCCAGTATGCAGACTGGCCCAAAATTTTCTTGTAGGTGCTTTCAATTCATGCTTCAGCACTCATCCAGGCTCTGAGGGGCATGGCTTTTAAGCATTAGAAATAAATTTCTACAACAGGACAGGTGGGTGTAAGTAAAAATGAAGTCGTATTACTGTGCATTAAGAAACAGGGCTTAGTATGTTCACAGAACAACTGCCTCTCAGTTCCCAGGAAACTTAACTGTAAAAATGCATGGTGGATACTGATGGAGAATACAGTAACTTCATCTTCCAATCAGTGCTTTCACTCTGTCCCAAATAGGCAGGAATTTAAAATCTTACTTAAAAGGAATGCTATTCTGGAACTTTTTTGAAGCAAGTCTGAAAGTTCTCAGTCTCAGCCCAGAGAGCACAAGTCATCAACTGGACATGCAGTCTCAAACAGAAAACAGTTCTCCTATACACCAAGGCTGAAACTTGCTGACCAGACAGAGAAAGCCTCTAATATGTCTGTTTGGATAGTACTTGCACTACCAATAAATACTTGTATGACAGGACATCCTTTCATTAATTATTTTCAGATAATGACATGCCTACTAAAAAACTTTGCCAAAAAAGCACTGTTTTTTGCTCTAGAAATGAGGGAAGAGGTATTAGCAGTGCAAATGACTCCCAGGATGCTAAAATTGCAGTTTTTGTTGTACCCATGTTGAGCAGGTTGCCATGTCTACTGCAGCTGTGACTAAAGGACGGTCAAAGGATCTCATTTGGGAAAAGCTAAACATGTTAGCTATGATAAAGTAGTTTTTCATTGGTCTAAAATGTATCACTAATGCAGTGAAAATTATCTGATACTTATCTCTAAAGTAGACATGAACTAAAAGTTCTTTAATTCAATTTTGCTAGCAAGAAAAAGCAAATGGAGCAGAAAATGGGAAGATTAAAAAGTATATGTATCCGAAGAATATGGAGAAAAGAAAACAAGACAGAAGATTTTGGTCAGTTCCTCCAGGCCTTACCTTCTGGCTCATTTTTTATGAGCTCTTCCATTTTTCTTTGCTTCAGGGTGTCTACAACATCTGCTAGGCTCCCTTTACGCCTTTCAGGGGTTCCCAGAGCTGTGCTGGACAATGATTCTCCACTCTGACGCCCACCTTCTTCTGCCTTCAAGGGTGAGGTAGATGAGTTGTGCGGGGCAAATGAAGACATCACTTTATTGCCATCAACTTCCTGAAAGGGGAGAAAAAAAAATGAGATGAAACATTTCTTTCTCTTCTTAAAAAAGAAAAAAGATGGAAAGAAAAAACAATCCTTTGTTCTTTGAGTTCATTGCTGTTTGTTCTTCTGATGAAACCTTTAAAAAGGCATGCAATGCTTCAAAAACACCCAGAACAAAGCCTAGCCATAAAGCAAAAACCTAGATTACAGGCTGAAGTGAACAAAGATCAGCTTGCAGGAGAGAAGCATAAAATAGAATTTTTCCCTAATTGAGAAGAAGTGTTACACACATAGGTTTCCTAATAACAATGGTATTGATTACCTTTAATTGTTTGTTCTTTTAGAGCTTGCTTTCAAAAAAAGTCTTCAATTTTTACAAGGACCATTAATTTCCTGACTTTATAAATTACTTAATGCCTTGATGGCTACTTATTTTAAGAAATGAAATAGAAACCAAATATTAAATGTCCTTCACCATATGACTTATTCTAATCACAGTTCAAGTAGTTCTCCTATCCATAAGGGATGAAATAATTGTTTTTGTTTTCTAATTTTCTTTCTACTCGCCCTTTTACATCTCATAGCCTCAATTCTTGTAGAGATAATATTTTTCACACAGGTGGTCCTAATGACTTTCACTAGCAGCACAAAGGCAAAAATCTGCGACCTGGAACATACATACAATCCTCCTCATTTGAGAATCCACAGAGGCCTACTCATTAATTTTAATGGAAATCTAAAAATGGTTCCAACATCCTCAAACCTGCCTTCATTAACATGAGAACCTTCTCCTCCATGCCTCCTCAAACACGACACAGTTTTCTATACATACATTCCTTCCCTCTTGTATGTCTTTTTTATGCCCTATTCTTGTGTACACATCTCTGAAATGCTTTTTGTTTTCCTCTACTAACACATGCCATCTACACCTTGCAAAACTTCGGTCAGTTTCTCTGAACAAGGCTTGCTATACGAAAAGAGCATAATGTAATGCTACAAACAGGAACAGTTTTTCTCTTTCCTTACATTTTTGCATTCCAGATCTATTTTTTATTATGTATGTATAAATATTATTTCTAAACAAGTCACTAGAACATCTTGTGATCGAAGTGAAAAACTTGGTTGAAAGCCTTAATTTTTTTTACAAATGAAACTCGTAAAATGAATTGTTTTCATTTTACAGGGTGTGACAGTGACACATTTATTTTCTTAGTGACTTGCATTACAATTTTTGCCTTCTTTTCTTGAGTAATTTTTGGGGTATCTGGTTTAATAAAACCTTCTATTTTAGCCAAAATGTGTTGTTTCATAAACAGAACATAAATTATCTTCATAAATTTTGAACAAAATTGCATAGGAAATACCAAGTATTTGTTTTCACAATCTACTTCATCCTGGCAAAAAGATTACCTTTGGTTAAGGAAACTTTTAGTGCAAACAGTTTTGAGCAGCTTGTACATGTTACACTAGTGAATAAATTCCCTAACAGAATCGGATTTAACCGAGATTACAATCTGGGCCATCATATGCCCCAAAAGCCAAACCCAGTGATGTTAATGAGAGACTTTCTACTGACGTCAATGTGCTTTTAACCAAGCCCTAAAAATTTTCTGACTCTAGTCAACAGAAATGCTCTTTTTTTTCTTACAACTCTCTCAATTTTCCATTGTGTACACAGAAAATTACCACTTGCTAACACTGGACTTCAGAAATTATTTTTTAAAGTTAGTTTTAAACTCAGTTCTACTCAAGTAATTTCAGTAAGTTCAGATTTTATCTAATATTCAAACCTATTACCACCAAGTGATAAATTTTTTGCCTACAGACAGAGCCAAAAGAGGAAATACCTTGAAAGCTGCTTTCTTATTCTCAATGACAGACAAGCCAAACACTGTCCTTAGTTACGATTCTTAAATATACCTATACTATCAATAATGCAGAGGAAATATATCATTCCAATACCCAAAACTAGTTTCTTGATTTTATTCCAAAGTGGGACCCAAAGACACTTGTGTTTCTGTGTATGTTACATATTGGCCATAGATGCATAGTACTTGCAACAGCTGACTAAGCCTCAGGAATCACCAGTGCTTTTTCCCTGTGAGTATAGGTAAGTATTTTTGCTTGTAAAAAAAAATATGTTCAGAGTATGACGAGTTTGCTATAAGAGAAGAAGCAAAAGAACACAAGATTGAATGATATCTAAGGTAATTCATGTGATTTTCTAAATCAAAAATGAAACCCAGAAGTATTTTCAAGACTATTAAAATTTCTCTACCTCTTTTTGTGGAAAAAGGAGGTGTGAGAGGGAGAGGACAAGACAGTAATTTGAGGGCAAAGCATGAAAGGGAGACTCTGGATTCTCAGTTCCTTGTTACTTTGTATGTTCTGTACAACCATTGGAAAAATAATTTTGGCTTCTACAATTCAGTTTCCTGCCTGTAAAACAGGCACTAAGTAAGTAATTTGTTCAATTAGAAAGGTCTTGAAACAATAACTTCATTAACTCACAGAAAAAAACTGATACTACATGTTGGCTCAAAACATTTTTATGGTGCCATAGCTAAGAAGACTGGACAAACTCTTGTTTTGTTTTGTTTGTTTGTTTGTTTTATTAAATGGATTATATATTGAAATCTACATATAAGTAATCATTCTCAAAAGAGATTGTTTAATTAGACAGGTCTTGTTAGGTGAGCATGTATGCAGTGTTTGCCTGTCACAAACACAGGCCATTCACACACTTGGAAGTTTAATCAAAACAGACATATAGTAAGGGGACAGCTGCAATCACATCTCAGTGGGCTAAATTATGGTACACCAACTAATTATTCATTCAAAAAGATCTGTAGCAATCACACATTCATAGCATCATTTGCAGCCCAAGAGGAATCCTCTCCTTTTCACACTAGCAGATGAGAGCACATATCAGCTACCGCCATTGGATGAAGAGTTCAGCATGTATCCTCTAGCACACCAGCTCGAGAATCCGTCTCCCCTCCTCACCCTGCATCTTTTTATTCTGCCATTCAGAACAACCTGAGATTTTCAAGCTATTTTGCCATTCGTTTCATGTTCTTTAGTTTTACTTTGCTTTTTCTTACATTATACAGTGGAGAGTTAAAAAAAACTTCCAGTGGTTCTGAATTTTTAGTTTGATCATGTAAAAAGGAAGGATACTTGCACATAAAACCTGCTCATGTCAATGGCATATGAAGCTAAACTTTTAGCAGAGATACTCCTGTAATACTACATATGAGAGTTTAAATATCTTTGTGAAAACACTCACAGAAATACTTAATGCCAAGAAAGGTATTTCAGTGACAATTTAAATTTAATTCCCTCAGAAGGAAGTTCCCCCCCAACAAGTGAGACTTTGCAGGTCCCTTGTTTGAAAGGATAAACTCACACAACTCTTTCAGTTAGCTGAGAGAAAAGCAGCAATGCTGTGAGGAATGATATTAAGGAACCTAAACATCTACATTCCAACATTTTAAAATGAAGTCCATCAAGACACACACAACCCATCTCTCACTCACCAGAACAGTGCAAAAACAGGCACTCTTTTACCAGAGAACAGTGTCTCAGCTCTGCAACTATTTCACCTGTTCAAGTTTGATTACATTCCAGGCGCTGTTAATCCTGGTAACAGTTTTATGCAGTCAGCAGCTGCTTCATGGATGGGGCTTCTATTGTTCATTTGCATTGCAAACTGCTCTGCTAATGTGTGCTGGCACAACATTTCATCCAACTCTGAGCTGGGATTGTACTCACCAACACCTGATGCTGCTGCTTCTTGCTTTTCCCCACTTCGGAAAGGCAAACAAGGACCTATACAGATCCTCCTGAATCAAACACCCTAGGCCCTTCTCCACTCCACTCCCCCCCCCCCCCCCCCCCCCCCAACCCACACCACAAAAACACA
>VZTY01012885.1:0-24366 GCA_013400935.1 Turnix velox | reverse complement strand
GCAGTTAAGCTCTTCTGCTTCTGTTCCAAGCTAGAATCCACAGGAAGACTTGTTCCTTTACATGAAAGTTGCCTCTCTATTGCCAAACAGCTTTCCACTTATGGAGGAAATTCCTCTTCCAAGGTTTAATGATAAAACAGGCTTCTGCCCTTTCAGGATGAGGTCAATAATCTTCCTTTGTTAATCTTGGGCAAGCTTTACTTAATCTAGCCCCCTTGTCACCTTTGTGATTGACAGGAAAAGTCATGTCACTGGACAATGGACTTATCCTGACTGAGCAATATCTTTTTTAAGGATTACACAATGTTACCCTTGCTCTCATAAAAAGTGCAAACATTTTGCTGTTAAAAGAAAACTATTCATTCCAACTGCATCTTTCAAGTTGTCTGTCTCTGTTTCCAGGGTCTAACCGAGGTCTTTATCTACTTCAGTTCTACAGAGGGACAGTGAAAAACTTAAGGAAAGGAAACAGGTTGCACTTGGTGAGATCTCCCAAATATTTGTTAGTGCTCTAAATAGATTTCTTCTCCCTCTTCCTTATCTAGAGATCCACATAATTCTTATTTGTAACTAAACTCAGACAGAAAACTGCTTTGGTGACATTAAAATTTTGTCCCAAACCGACCAATAATCAAAGTAGTGGAAAACTCAGAACTAAGTCTGAAACTGTTAATTACTACCATATGGTATGCAAGGAGGCTGCATCTGCAGGAAAAAAAGAAAATAAAAACTAAAAAAAAATTATGAGAACCAAGATTCTGGCTTTGCAGCCAAAAACACCTGGATTAAAATATGTCTTTAAAACAAGCACTGATATTGGCTGATTTCAAAAAGTCTGTGATCCCAAAAGCAACCTAGCAGGTTCTTTTTTCAAAGCTGGAATTTTGCCCATACTTACTCTTTTAGAATGCGTAAAGAAGACACGAAAGCAAATTTTCCCCTCTGTTTTCTGCATGCCACATGTAGGCCTGGCTATTTTGCAGTCTCCATAGTGACCAGAAAATTAGGAACAGTATGACATAAGACATCAAAAACCAGAAGACTTCATAAGTCTGAAGACAATTCTTAAACAGTTTAGTACTGTTTGCACTTTATTTTTATTTCTTTACCTAATGTAGTTTTAGGTAATTAATAACTCTGTCTAAGATTCAATACTATAGCTACTTCAAGTGAAAATCTAAAAGCTATAAAAATACTCAAGATTCCCAAGGGAGGTCCACGAGCAATTATGAGAAAGACCAAACTGGACGTTCCTGATGTTCTTCAAAGTTTAAAAGAAACAGAACACACACACAATATTCACAAACCAAGAATGATGTTTTATTTTTTCTTTATCTTCCATGTATAATCTTTGCCTTAATTAATGTAATTAACTTGCTCTATGAGATTAAGTGCCATCACCTTTTAATGGGAATCATATCTTCAAATCACTTGAGTGATTTGGAAAATACTGTCATCCAACATACTACACCATAGGGACTTTAGGACAGAAATTACCATAAACCTCTATGGTTTATGGTAGCTGTGAAGCTGGTACCTTCAGGAAGATGAAATGCATGTTCCACAAAGCTTCTCACTGCACATCATACTATTTTGCTTCTATCTTATATTTAAACAGGTCTTTTGCCTATAAGTATCCTTCATGGAGCAAAACCATTTGTCATTGTTAGAAATGAATGATCCCAAGGAGATTTAGAAGTACAGTGAGCAAAAGGGAGACTGGTAAAAGGGCACTGAACGGAAAAAAAGTGGAAGAGGATAAACACACTTAAGAAGTAAGAACTGACAAGAACACATAACCCGAAGAGAGATAAAAGAGATGTCAAAGGGTACCACATAAAGTAACCTAGAAAGATGTACTTCCACGGGCTATGGATCTGCAATTACATCTGTGCAAATGAACAGCTATTCTTACACAATTTTTTTTCTTTTCTAGTGTTGGTTTTAATGATGGCAAGGAACTGGAAAATAACAGAGAATGAACAAGCTGACAAATAGACCTGAAGAGCCAGCTGAAGAGATAATTAGAGCAGTGATGTAAGAATTTTACCCGAGTTAGGTAAACTAAACGCAACAAATGGAGATGCAAATTTTTTTCATGCTACAGTCAAGCAAAACACATTCAAGTTAAATATTGCATTGGGTTAGCTAAGATGATATACACAGAACTCTGTGATCTGTGTTTTGTAAGTATTACCAGTTATCAGACTTGCAGAATCCTGACCACAACTAGCTTTTCCTCTAAAATGTCAATACTTTGCTTGGTACTGGATTTAAATTTTTTATTCTGGCAATCATTGTTATCTCTAGTCCTTTAAGTTGCATTTATTTGATGTAAAATGCTATATCTAATTAATGACCTCTTTTTGATGAAGTGCAAGATACCTAGCAGAGGTTTCAACAAGATGACTAACAGGAATTTCCAGTGTTTGACATCTATTAACCTTGATGAAAACTATAGGAAGCTCAAAAGACCACCATCTGCTCTACGAACTCTGCTACACTGGAGTCTTTCCTTTCTTCTACCTTTTTCATCCTTAAGTAAAACTGAGAAGCTACCTAACTTTCCTTGAAGATGAGAGAATTGATACAAATTGATACGAGAACTCTNAACCTTGATGAAAACTATAGGAAGCTCAAAAGACCACCATCTGCTCTACGAACTCTGCTACACTGGAGTCTTTCCTTTCTTCTACCTTTTTCATCCTTAAGTAAAACTGAGACTATAATACATATTTCCTGAAGATGAGAGCATTTCATAGAATTGATACAAAAACTCTGGAGATTACTGGAACAAAAGGAATTGTATTTTCATTTTTACTGATACAATAAATACTCAGCTCTTACATTACTCTGTGGTGCACTACAGCACAATCATGTGAAACCCAAAATTGGGAACTCTCCCATATATCAAGGACCATCCTACAACATCTGACAGCAACACTGACTCTACTGCCATAACTGCATGAGTAACAGAAAATTTCAAGAGTTTCCCAGGTATGAAGAAGAGTTGGTAAGACACAGTTCAGCTGCATTTACATAAAATGAGTAAGTTAAAATACACCCTGCATTGTTTTCTGTTTACTCTGTGATTTGAAAAAACACAGGAGTAGATTTTTCAAGGATTTAAAGTAACTAATGATGTAAGGGAGGTACCCAGTGCAATTTTTTTTTTTTAATGCACAACGAGTGTTACTTTAATTCTCATTGATTTTATTATAGCTCCCTGAAAATAAAAGAGTTGGAACCAGCACTGTGAGACTGGCTGCTTCTTCAACAGACCGTTATCACACAACCTACAGTACAGAGCACAATCTGATAAGCTGTGCTTGAAGACAAACATTTCTCTTCTGGCTGTTCTGCATTCCAGCCCATCTCCAAACATTCAGCTCAGGTTCAGGATTTCTTATTGCTTATCCCCTGTTTCTACTTAATTTATTACAAATCAAAGAATTATATGCAAAGCATGGATCTGTCCGTAGTAAAAATGTACGAAAATATGTTGTAGGGTTTTTTTTCAAATTACTTTGTTTTGTGCTGCAGATTTTGGATTTATTTGTAGCTAACTTCTTCGGCACATTTCTTGCAATGAACCCACACATACATAAATTGCAAATCTTTCTATGAAAATACAGTAAAACAGTAAAAAAAACTACTTTGCATTGAGTAAATACAGTTAGTGACGTAATTACTGAAACACATTCTCCTGCTTCTTTCTCCAGCAAAAATTCATTTTAACAATGTAATATAGGACTATGTATATTTGCTCTCAAAACACTTAAAGAAAACTGGCATTTCGAGAACTCCTAATAAGTCAGCTATAACCTGCAAAAACAAAGAACATGTACTATAACAGCCTTGTTATCTTCATGCTAGTAATCTTCATGCTTAAAAATAATAAATAAAACTCTGCAAAAGCACTTTCAAGGCTTTTATGATCTCTTCCCTGAGGGACTAAAGATCACCCTTAAGACCTTGCTAAACAAAAAATAAGACTACTTATCAAAACAGCTTGGTGGAGTCTGCAGCATACATTAAATCCTAATAGTATGAAAAGCACATGGTGTAAAACTACCTTTGTGAAAACACAAGTTTACTAACCACATTCAGCTCTGGTATAGTTTAATAAAACTTATGTTAAGTGTAAAACACAGTTTCATCAACAGCTCTCTTACTATGAAACCATAGTCTACTCTAACTCCTTGAGAGAACAGGAGAGGACTGTCTGAAGAGAATATAGTAAAGGAATTAAAGAGAATGCCATAGACTAGCAATGGCTCCAGGGTTCTGCCCAGCTACTCACTCAGTTTTCATGTTATTATTCACCCCAGTATTCAGATGAGAAAGGGATATAACCTCACCTCAACTGTTCTCTAGCTGCCTAGAGAAAACTGTCCCAGATAGACATACTTCACCTCATTCCTTTGGGCGTCTGAGAGTAAGGACAAGCCACATATGGTTTGGTCAAAATTGCATCCTCTGTGTTGAGGAAGAATTGGAGGTTATCTTGTCTGTGGGAATAATAATCCAAAATTAGGGAATAAAATAAAACAAAATACCCTGCGCTTGTAAGGGCTTGTGCTTGCGGCTATACTTCTGTTTCTCCCAGGTCAGCATGATTCTGCCAAGAACATAAAGCAAAATGGCACACTAAGCCCTCTGGGGTGGTCCCAGAAAGTGGGGTTTCCTATTCCCTCTTTCTTATATTCTACTCACTGGAAGAACTGGAAGAAACATTGCCTCCTATTTGCGTTCTTTCCATGCTGCTCTTCTTACACAGCTGCTTCTTCTGGCACACTGGACTATTCCTCATCCATGCTCGAAGCATCCACATCTTTTTAGTTAGCATGTATTTGCTTTGCTATTTCTGGCCCATATTTAGCTTTCCATCTTTCAGTCTTCCTTCACAAACCAGCCCCTACAACTCTTTAATCATTCGTTTTCTTGCATCTGAAATCCCTCCAATTTGCTGACTTCTCTAACACGGCCAGAACTGAATGAATTATTTCACATGTAATCTTGGCAGAGTTAAGAGGAGAAGGACAATTACCTCCTTGTTACCACCTTTTCTGCAGCCTTGCTGCACGACAAGCTCGTATCTAATTTGTTTTAACACACCTAAATCTTTTCCAGCATTACTATTTTCCAAGTGCCTTACTCCCATTGATTATCTGTGTTCTGGATTGCTTTATCCAGCTGAATCAGTTTGTAATTTTACATTTGCTCTTTTCTTGCAGTCTCCCTTTGATGCTATGTTTTTATCTTCCCTGGTGTACCACTGGAAACTTTAATGAGTGTATTGTAATTCACTTGTTCAAACTTCTGCAACAGTGCACTTATTCTTCACTTATTTCTAAAATGTTGCTACAGGTGCTCGCCCTCCTATGAATCCTAAACCATTCACTAGACATCAGGCAGCAGGCAAAGCACTACCATAATCACATTCCTTTCAGTCCACATTTTTTTCCCATCAACCACAGAATAACACAAGAGACAGATGTTGCTACATAAACTACAAGGCTCTCACAGGACAGGGTAGGCACAATAATGAAGGACACCCAGACAGAGTACCATCCCCTAGGAATTCTTCCTCATTTCTATGGAAGGAATTTCTGACAGCTTCTGTCATTATGGCCTTTGAAAGGAGGTACCCATCTTTTCTCACATTCAGTGTATCTGCTTCTTCCCACTAATTAAGTAAAATCATACTGTTGAATAACACCCTACACTCTTCTTGGTAACTTAATACATTATTACTTTTCCTTTCTATAACTTGCTTTACCTGGAACATCAAATAAGATGCATGAAGGAAGCACATACATGCATGTGGGCTGAATTCCATGCAACTTTCAATAATAATTCTGTCAAAATCATTTGTCCTTTAAACTTTTGAAGATCTCAGTCCACACATTCAATACCAGGAATCATAGCTTACATGAAGGTGGCTAAATACCCTACACTCTTTAAAACAATCATGTTCTGCTTTATACATGCTGTATATTGCTCATGATCCTTCTCACTTAATTTCTGGATTTTCACTTTTGCTCTTCTGTTTTTCAAAAGGTAGCAACTAAACTTATAGAATGTTAACTGTCAAAATCGTAGTACCACTTTATTTCTTGTTCTGAAAGTAATCTTCTGGAAGTTTCCCTTTCCTAGAAGGGACAGAAAACAATGCTTTATTAAAATGCTATAGCTACTTGAGAAGTAGCCCTCTTGTCTCCAATGGAGTTAACTGCAGCATAAGGTAGCACATTTAGCATATGAGTTTTTCAAAATGAATTCTACTGGTTCGAAAATATGCTTGTCTCAGTAATTTATTTTTGAAATGGCTTTCATCTAGCAGGAGGGACTCATGGATCTGCTTTTATCTAAGTTATCTATTAGTTTACCTGCTTTTTATACACTTCATCAATTACTTCTCTACAACTTACACTCCTACTCTTCTCTAGCAATGGCTACACAAACAATTAGCAAGATCTTACCAAGAAGTCACTGTTTTCATCCTCTTTACTAGGTATTAAAAGCTGTGTTTTCCAGCCAAAATTTATTTCACTGGCTCTTATCTATGTCTTTTATAACTTTTTTTTCCCCTTCTATCAAGGTCTGTTACACAATTTTAGTGAAACAGAATTTGGAATAAACCAAAATAGTATTCTTAACTTGGGAGGGAAGACTACACAGGAAATAAAGAAATACAAGCATTCTGTTTATCAGCCCAGAGTTAACACATTCACAGAAAGTCCGCTCCATAGAAGATATTTACAGGGCAGGAATCAATCAGCCTTGGACCTTTCGCACTTCAAACAGAAGGTGGTGTTTGATCAGAGAATGTCAAATATATCAAAATAACAAATAAAAATTAATATGACAAAAATAAATCCATGTAACAATAATACATAAGCACAATAAATGTTAGCGTTACTAAAAAAATTCTTGATTACTCCCCACAAAACCCCCCTGTTCTACTGAAGGTAGAGCAAACTAGGAAATGACATGACCTGACTTGTCAGGTTCCAAACCAATGGCAGAGCTACCACGAACCAATTCTCTGCTCACTCTTTCAGGTTTCAGTACACCTCAATGTTCTGCTCAGGGGAGCAGCATGATGTCATTTTATCATTTAAGTCCCATTCTAAAGCTCATGCAAACAGAGCTTAAGTAAGATTTAAAGATTTAGAAAGAAATTCTTTACAGTGAGGGTGGTGAAGCACTGGAACAGGTTGCCCAGAGAGGTTGTGGATGTCCCCTCTCTGGAGGTGTTCAAGACCAGGCTGGACATGGCACTGAGCAGCCTGATCTAGTGGGAGGTGTCCCTGCCTATGGCAGGAGGGCTGGAACTCGATGATCTTTAAGGTCTCTTCCAACCCAAAATATTCTATGATTCTATGAATCAAAGATTTAAAACGCAGATTACCCTATGAAGCCAGTTTAGGCTGAGTGATGCAAAAAACACCAATAAATTCTGATTTATGACAGAATCACAATTGTTCCCCCTCCACAGAACAGTTATTCTTTGTTGTGTTCCTGTAAACTGTAGTCAGAAGCATACATTCCCTATTAGGAAAGAGACTTTTGTGATAAGATGATATCAAGGGATGTTGTGACATTCCTGATTAAGAATTACACAGTAAGCACACCATACAGAAATGCTAATTTTCCTCCCTTTTCTCATTACTTATCTAAACTATTCTGAGTAATACAAATTATATTTATTAGCTTTAGGCAGTTCGTTCTCATTCTCTTATGCCATTTTTTTTTAAAGAATCATCTTCCTGTAGCTGACTACGCTTTCCTTAACAATGAATTCTGTACACCGTTTGATGTCATGCTTACCAAAAGAAAAAACAAACAAAAAACAAAGGCCAGTTATTCTTCTACAGTCACAACCAACTACCCACCATCAGCAGAGGATGAATAACTTTTGCTAGAAATGGACTTTCTTCTCCAAGTTCTTCTTTGAAACACTGATTTCTGAGTATTCCCTGTAGTTTTCAGTCATCATGAAGTGAGGCCGAAAAACCCACGGAATTGCCCAACCCAAGTAAGACAGACACAATTTTCTCAACTTTGGCTGGAAAATTTGTGACCAGGAAGGACTGGTTGACTAATAGAGCATAGTTTTACAAAATCCCTCTTGTTCTGACCTTAAATTTATCAAGAGTGAGTCTTGGGATGCAATCTAGCCCGGTATCACTGTGCCTACAAGCACTGAGCTGATGTACAGAAGGTTTCTAGCAAAAAGTTCTCTGCAATCCATTCATGACACTCAGCAATATCAGATAGGGAAAAATAAAAAGCTCTTATTGAGCACCTAGAGACCTTAAGCATAGGTAGGAGGCAAAGACAAAGGCATGGTATTTGACTGTAAGAGTCTCACACTTCATTTTTAAAAATATACATATTTATATTCATCCACATTGAGAGACATTGCAGAGTTACATTTACGTGGATACTACATATTTGAAAAATGAATTGCCTGAATAAATTCTATTACATGAAGCAATAGTTAGAATCACATGCAAATAAAATAATAAGCAGGGACTGGGATGAAAGCTTATTTGTACTATACAAGGATGAAGCAGTCAAAAGCTAGTTTCTGAAACATATTTAAATAAAGCTTTTCTCGGTACATTTTGGTATTACACTTAACTTAAGGTTCAAAGAAACTTCTAAAAGCATAGGGCTGAAAGCCTCAATGACACTAGGCTACAACATCTCATACACCTGGCTACTGCCTGTTTTCTTGAGTAATTACTGTGCTGAATCATAGTCGAGCACAGTTTAATATTAATAATGGTTATAATATAACCCTTTTGTTTCTTTCATCAGAATCATGTCTTAATTGGAAAGCATGCTGTTGTCACTCACAGAAATGTAAGCTACTTTCTTTCTTCTACCTAGGCCTGGAAGTTAAAGAAAATTTGGAAGGAGCACATACAAGTTGCCCTGCCTTTGAACCCAGCTTTACTATGACATAAGTTTTCTCTGATTATTTAGAAATGGGATTCATAATATAAGGAAGTTCAAATTCATCTCAAGCCTACACAAATCAAGATACTGCACTATATCAGGACTTGGTGAAGTGAAAAAAATAGGTTATACATAATAACAGGTGCTCAAATCAGTAAAAACACCATTTTTAAAGGAGAAATCTTGGGTTTAGGAAAGCCCATAGAATGATACAGGGATGCACAGTCATGTTTTCAGCGACCCAGTGGAGAATTTCTGAAGACTGTAAAAACACCATTCTTTTGCAAACACTTTTACATTAAGAAATTAATTATCAGACTACTTCTCTTTAAATACATTATTTCAACATGTATTTATTCTCCAAAGAAGCTGGCCAGAGTACTGAATGATGAGCAAGACTTTCTAAAGATGTCCATCAGCAAATTGCATTTACCTCCACAGGTTATTTTCAGTGACCAAAGAATCGCTTCCTTAGAAGACTGAACCATTCTGGAAATCTCACTTTTCCAGACAACATTTTATTTTAAGCTGTGTTGAAGTTTATTGATTTTTGCTGCCACTATTATTCACTTCAATAAAGAGCAGAACTTTTTTTGGAAGTGACAGAGTAAGTCTTAGTACCAGAGAGGCACTAAGTATAAACTTAGTACACTGCTTGGATAAAGTGAAGAGTGTACACATAGAATATTATCAGAATCAGCTGCAAAAATCTCTCAAAAGAACTAGAAGTCCATCTTGGTTTTACTCTTTCACTTAAGCACTGAAGAACAGGAACATTCTCTTACAATATCCACTGAACACACTAACAAAAAAAGCCTGGAAAATAGCAACAAATATATTTGAAAATTGCTATCCATTCTCACGACAGCAAGGGTTCCATTACTTTTAGATTGGCAACAGATTAGTACAAATTCACACGGAAGCATTTGTGTTCTGCTTTGCTAACAGGTGAACTTCCAACACTGTATGGGGATAAGAACAGTAGCTTCAAAATGTCATCTCATTCAAAGTAATTTATTAAACATTTTTGCTCTACATGTATTTGCTGAGTTATATCTACCTGCATGCTTTATTTCCTACATTTTTTTAACAGCCTTTACTACTAAAGAGTCAATAAAGCTACAAAAGAAGAGGCTGGACTCTGCATTGCAGACATCATCAAGAAAATACTCAGTAAAGTACTATTTGCAAAATATTCATTACTACGCATGATGTGTGCCAAAAAGGACAGCTTTATTTTCAAATCCCAGGTTAAGTTAGCATTATAGGCAATTAATAAAAATATCATATTATTATGCAACTAAATTTGGCCTCTAAAGTCACTGCAAGATAGAAAACATGGGACCCTTTCATGTAATTTTCAGTCATTTATCTGACTATAACCACACTTTAAAGCATTAAGGTCAGCTGGTTATGAAGCATGAGCTACAGTTCTGAGTAGCATGCACCACATTTGACTGGATAGTAAATAAGGGACTGACACTCCATTAACCTTCAAAAGTACAATTATTTATCAAAACCATTCAAAAGAGCACCCAACAGAGAACTGGTGAATCTGGAAGCAAAAAATGAAACTGTAACAGAACAAACTGATCCTTTGCCAGAGACAGAGAGTTATTTCCTAACACAACTCTTAGGGCAAGTCCCCCGGCTAGTTTTCAAATGCAGACACTCATTTTAAAGCACTGTCCCTCAATTCCCATTGGTTTTGACAGAATCTCAGGGCTTTTTGCCCTTTCTTACTTCCATCTTCTTTCTTGGAAATAATATATGCAAATATCCTGTATTCATAAGCATCTTCAAATAAGTCCTCAGAAATAAATGCAGAAAATTTGGGAGAGTTGCAACACATTTGGTCATACCTACTCTTTTGCACCTTTAGTTACAGCACAAGGACAATGTCTTTTCACAATATTCCTACTATTTGGTAAGCTATAATCTTCCAAACACCATTTAAACTTTATTTAATTTATTACAAGACTTACAGGGAGGTTTATTACCACATGGTCTTCAAATTTTCTTAACTCTCTGAGATTTTTATAATATCCTTATGTTGTGAAATTCTATCAGCCTTCTTCACTGAAGCATGTGGTTTAGCTGTTCATCAGCAGCTGACCTATCACCTGCCATCAATTACTTTGACTTTTTGACTCCAGTAGCACTCTGTGCTTCCAAAGAGAGGGTGTTTGCTCAAAACCTTTCACCAAGAGCTAAACTATTCATCCTACCTATGAGGAAAAACACAGCCTTGATGTAATCACTGCAGAGATGGAGGAGTAGCACATCACAAGCTATGTATGCATTAGACAACTAGTTTGTGCTCCTTCACACCCACTGTAAACATCCAATGCATGAAGATTCACTTGTGATCAACCAGAAATTTGATCCATCATTCCCCTCTCTGCTTTTCCTTTGGCAATAAAGCACATACTTCATTGTTGCCTAGACTGATCTCCAGCCTCTCTGAGATGCACCGCCAACAAAGCTGTGGCTACCACAACAGAGTAGGAAAAAACCAAAAAAAAGCAGTGGTGTGTATCCCTAGTCTTTGCTCTCTCCTTAAGATCAATACTTATTTTACTGCTTTGTAAATTGCATCAAGTTCCACAAGCACAAACAGCTATGAGCTATGGCTCCTATGTATACCTTCTTTCACAAAGTCAGAAGAAAAAGTCTACAAATGTAAAAACAGACAGACAAGGGAGAAAGTACTGCTTTCAGAGGAGTGTGGCTTTTCTATTATCAAGAAGCCCCAAATACAATAAAAGGGGAACTGGTGATTGATACCAAGGTTAATTTCTATTAAGAGTAGATTAAAGAATTAACCTCTCGTTAATAATTTGGGAAGACTGACTTTGTAACTCCTTTTAATAGAGGATTTATTTAATCCATAAAACACAGAAAAGCACAATATTCGTATCAGTTACCTTATTCACCTTTTACAAACAGTGGATTCCCCAAAGATCATAAAAGGAAATGGTTTTTGATTTTAAATCTGCTGCACACTTTATCTTGTACATATGAAAATAATTATGTTCAGGGGACTGAGTACTTTTTAAATGTGACTCAGACAACTGATGGCATGACATCTGATTTTTATTTTTAAGCCTTTGACTTACACATCAAATGCCTTGAATTTAAAAGGATTTCCCCCCTGACAACTCCTCCTTTTGGTAGCTCACTCTAGGACCTGAAGCTCAAAGCTTCTTCTGCCTCTTCCCAATAAGAGAAGATCGTGTAGTCAGACTTCACTGGTAAATCCTTTGATATGCAAGTGGCGCTACAATCCATTTTGCTATTGCAGTCAGAGCTCTGCAAAGCTAAGTAGCCCCAAAACTTGTTTTCTGCCAGTGAACTGATGAAAAGACAGTGGCACACAAAGTCTTACTTCCATTTAAAAATTAAACCACAGCTAACCAGATAGTGTAGTACCAGAGAGGATTTAACTGCTAAGTTAATTGACAAACTACTCACTACCACTTACAAAACCACAAGTGAGCCACTCTGAGGCTATTTTCACTTGGAATGAAATAGTTTTTCAGTAACATGTCAGATGCACCTGCTGCAGACATTGCTATCATTAATGGAAAATCATCTGTTGTTAAGCAGGAGACATACGTATTAAAATGTAAATGTTTCCACTACTACTAGTTTCTGGAAAGCAAAAAAAAAAAACCCCAGTAATTATTTTTTTTTCCTTTTAGAAAAATGGAATGGAAACAACTCCATATACTGAAAGACAAGTTTTGAGAAGAGGGGATGTGTTTCAGTCTTGAAATACAAAAATTTGTGCTGAGAAGAAGAACAGTGTTTCTCTTGATGCTGTGGCTAGGACAAGAATTTACGAGCTAAAGCTGGAAAGATTTGATGTACACATTAGGAATAACTTTCTAATGGTGAGGACCCCTCAATCCCGTGACAGATAGATTGGTTGGTTGTAAGTCTCCTGCACTGAGTAACTTTAGGAATTTAGACTGTCATCCGATTGAAATGACACTGGTACAGCCAATCCCTGTATTGAAGCTGGGACTGGATGACCTCTTGCAATTTCTCTCAGCTGCACAGTTCCATAAAGTGAGAAATAGATCGGCGCATTCGGTATGGGCTCTATAGATCTGTAAGGGACTTACTCACTAAGCTGGATCATGGAAAAACTTTTGGTTTTGGTTTTTTTTTTGGGGGGGGGTTGTTTTGTTTTGCTTGGGTTTGCTTTTTTATTCTATTGTTATTCCAAATAAATCAATAGGCTTGGGCCATTTTCCAAAGATGTGATTTGGTAAGTTTCTAGCCAAACCTCTCAAGCTTTACCCGTGAGATAAGTGCTACACAATGAGCCAGATTCATCAAAGCTTTATAGACTTAAAAGAAAAAGAAACTGATTCAGCCAACTCATTTCAAGCCAAATCAGGCAGTTGAAAATCTATGCCCGAGATTTGGAAAAATCTGTCTTTTTAAAAATTATTTTAAAAATATGTTTCAAGAGTCTTTCTTTTGCAGGGGCCTCAGGCAACTCTGTCAAGAATCTGGTTTTTTTCCCAGTCTGATTTGGAGCAGTATATTTCTCATGCCTATAGAAGATAGTTAAAGTATGTGTGTTTGTAAATTTATGCACCTATGTATTTTTACATGTATACTTACATATATCAATAACAGAAGGATTAAAGAATTTTCTATCAGAAGTTTGGTAATTAAAGCAATGGATTTGTTTTTCAGAAAGATTAAGAATGAATTTGCTGCCTCACTAAAAATAAAAAATTAAAATGAATCAAGGGTAGCAGCAGACATCAATCCACTTCATTGATGCACAAAGCTAAAAACCTGCTTTCTCACTAGTTTACAAACCCAGTACATAAAATCCACAACTTCTTAGTACCACCCCCTAAAGTTCTTGCTGAGAGGTCAATTCCCTTGTTTCTTCAGCTCTTGGTATGTCTATGAAGAAGAATAACACCTGGTCCAAATAAGATAATTTTAGTGTATGCCCTACAGAAGTTCTACTGGAATCATCAAAGTTTCAAATAAGGCATCAAATAATTATTACTATGAGAGAGGAGGACACAGGTCTGGTGTTATCTACCCAGCTACAGCATCAGCTATGAATGGGGGAAAGGACACATTCCCTAATACTGTACAGTAATGCAGCTTCCAGTATCCCACATCTGACTGCCAGGCTCCGGAATATCTGAGCTGAAAATGCTGTGCTGGGAATGTACTGAATTCTATGCAGAAGCAGAGAAGAGGCCTCCAAGCTCCTCTTTCTATACTTCTCGTAAATTCACTAGTAAATTCAGTATAAGCTATAGAAAGTTGGTGGTACCATAGTGATGGGCAGACCTAGCCATGCAGATCATTATTAGGTGGCTGCCGCTCTTGCCCTGTATCAAGGATTTACTGGAAATGAGAGTGTCAAGGAAATGAGAAAACATTTAAAATTTTCCCATGCTTTCTTTTTGTTTTGTTCTTTTCAAGGGAACGACTTCCTCCAAGAACATGGAAAGACCATGTGACTTTGAACTGGAAAACCTGAAAGATCAGTAAGCCTACCTGCTAATTAGCAACATGCTACTGAAATGAGCTCATTAGCTTTCATTTTTGCTGGCTGCTGATTGATTCATAAGCCACTTATGTGGCCTTTGTAAGCTGTACATAAATTATCAAACACATTGATTTCTAAAAATAAGAAATACGAAAGTTGGTCCTCTCCATATCTCCAGTACAAGTGCTTAGCTCTAAGGTCTTTTCAAAGTTCATCCAAAGAAAACAATGATGACTTTGGTGCTCACAGATATATTGCATCTCAAATGGCAAATACTCTTCTGCAAAAATAAGCTTTCACACAGAAGTGCATAAAAGCTTGCCTCTGAAAACGTTATATACAAACTGTACAATACAAAATGCATAGACTTTTGCAAGAATCCGTGTGGGTGGCACCTCAAGAAATTCACAGTAAAGAACAATTATGTAGAGCAAGTTAAAAATCCAAGTTAGATGTTCTTAAGTCCTTTTCCATCCCAGATCATTACATTTTCCTAACCCTCCTCATAGGACTGAAGTAGTGAAAGTCCTACCTCAGAGTTTTTCTACCTAAGAGCATTTTCTCCAGAGAACTTATAGCCTCAGCGATATAGGAACAGAACCTGACAAAGACTAAAAGACTAAGCAAAAGATGAGGTAGGGAAGGACTCCTTCACCTGAACACAAACCCATAATGTTGCTATTTTCAGAATAGATGGCCATCTCCAATACTAGGCTAGCCAGCCTGGCTTCACCTGGCCTCCCAACTGATTATAAAAATTTACTGCAAAAATTAGTCCTCTGGACGTATATGCTAGCAAATTTCAAAGCAATTCATAATACTAAACTGTAATAATTTGCCTAAGGTCATGCAGGCCTTGATCCAAAGCCTATTAAACACAAAGTAGCCTTCACATTGACTTCAAAGAGCTTTGCATTGGATCCAGAATGCATCACAGTATGGTAAGCAGAACAGTCTGGAAAAAAAACTGGTCTAAGGAAGAGATGTCATTCTCTCCTTCATTGCCTTGGTTTACCAAGATTTATTTTCCCTGTACAGTATCACATTGTCAGCCCAATGAATTGGCTGCAGCCTTTCGCTGGTAAATTGTATTTTCAGGAACATCATTTAATTCTAAAAATCCTCCAGTATAGTCTAACACAAGAGCCCAACCACATTTCAGTGGTCACTTCATCACCTTGACCCTCAGTAACACCAGTATAAGAGCAGCTCATTGGTGTGCCACTGGGGAGATGTATGGTGATGGATGCCAGCTGAGAACTGTGCCAGAAGAGCTGAACAGCATGCTTGATCCTTAATAACAGTAAGCATAGGACTAAATGCACTAACAATAAGGAGTTAAAATGCGCAAACCAGAGAACCGTATCTTAATCCCAGTTTACTGAAAGGACATGTCAATTTTTAGAAAGTTGTCCAAACAACTGTCTTAATATTCTACACCAAAGTGGCTATTAATCAAACAACAAAGGCCCAATTAACACATAGCTGTTGTCACCTTGATGTTAAAAGCCTCTCCCTTCCCCCCTTCTTTCTTTTTGTCTTTAATGTTACAACCTAACCCAAAAATGCCTCAGGGCCCTTCAGGGAAAGAAAAAGACGAGATAGGAAGAGGGAGGGGAGGAAGGGAGACAAAGTGGAGAGGGGAGAAAGACAGGGAGAGAGAGAAAGAGTCTTAAATACCATCCCTCCTCTAGGCAGCAATTTCCACAGATGAAGAGGTCACCACTGTTTAACAGTGTGCTGCCACGTTAATTTAGTATGACAAGATAAAGCAGTAATCTCTGCTCGAAGAGGCTGTAAACCGCCTGCTATCCAGGGACTTGCTCGAGTCGATTTGCACTGTATATCACTTTATACAATTGCCGTGACAAAGCCCCCTGAGTTCCCTCATGTAAATCTCTCTCTCTCTGCTTCTCAACTTCCCTGCCAGTCAGACAGCACTGGATCTGCGGTAAGCTATGCAAACTTCACATCTTACGCATGCCAACGGACCCCAAAGCTCCCCCTTCTCCCTCCCCTCTCCAAGAGAAGATGTTTAGGACTTTGATAATCCATTGATCCCACTTCCATATCGGCTTGTATTTTTCAATCTGTCGTGTTAAGTTGTCAGAGAGGGCGATTAAACCGATGTTTCATGTTCCGAGATTTGCGTTCCTGGGAATGATAGTTTTCAAAGCCTTTCTTGCTAGGTTCTGCTTAAAGATTATCCCTAAGAAAGCTGATGTGAATATTATTACTGGCATAAACCTGGTAATAAAACCATAAAGTGTTTTAGGTAAAGACATTTTAGAGATATTCAGGGTTATAAACATAAAGAGTTTAAAGCTGGATAGAATTTGAAGTGCTTAAAAAAAAAAAAAAAGGATAAAAAGAAAAAGAGGAAAAAAGCACGCCCTGCCAGGTTGTGGAGTTTTCTCAGCATGAAGCAAAACAACATATGTAGAAGGGAAAAAGGAACTCACATGACTATGTAAAATAAATATAATTAGAGAATCACAAAGAGAGCAGAGGAGAACACTGACCTGTGCAGTTACACAGGAATGTATAGAAGACAGAGCATGTGTAGCAGTGGTCATGAAGCTGTCTCAAATAAAATACAGTGAGAGATATTTCAATCAGAGAGCTAAGAAAGCTGCCTGTATTTCCAGCACCCTGCACAGCTGAAAACACAGTCTTCTTGTTGGGGAAATAGGGTGAATTTTTTGCAATATGTTGCAACTCTGATATGCCATACTGCATCTCTAGAAAATGCAAGTTTTAAATTATAGCTCCTCTCTATTTCACATTTAATTTGTGTCGTTTTCCTATGGCCTGCAGGCATGATACAAGTCACAGCACACAATATACCAAACAGAGTGCCAAAATGTGAAGCTGCACACATGTATATACATACCCACTTTCTGGATTAAACATACACGAGGACATAAATAGAATTAAAACAAGCAAAGCAGACAGGATTCTACAGAAAAAGACTGGAACTTAACAACAGTTTCTTCACTAATATATTGCTAGATCTATCTACTCAGCCTCTGTGTGGTGTTTGGACTTGCCAGTTCTGCTCTAAAAAAAACTGAGCAAAGCCACATCCAGTCTTCCAGACACAACAGGTTACATAAAACATGTTCTCTTCAATGAGACAAATTTAATAATATGACATTTGTTGCAGCTGAGAGTGAGAATGATGAATGACTTATTAAGCACCTAAGTTTCTAATGGTAATTGAGAAATTTAGGATGGGGAAAACTACTGGAATAGATGCAATTTTTCAATATCAATAGAATCTTCTCAAAATAGCCTTTCAGAGGCACATTGGATTGCTTCTTTCCTCTGATTTCCTGTTGTTAAATAACACATTTCAAGCTGCATGTTTAAGTGTGCGAGGGTACTGTTTGAACTTGACATTGCTGGCTAGATATGCAAGAAAAAGCTTGCATTTAGGGAATACTCAATTCTTAAAACTGCACGGAATTCCATCCTTGATGGTTGAAACAGAAGCTGGCTGTAACATTCACACAACACACACATAAATAAATAAAAGATTAACTCGATTGAACATGGTTACTCCTATGAAAATATGAGCATATATTTATACAGTAATATGTGTGCTATTCGTTTAACTGCACAGTACTTCCCATGTACTGTGAATAGGATTACTCTCTCCTACATATATCCCCAAATTAGACATTTAGTCTAAACTAGTCATCAAGGCTTCCTCTATAACCAATAGACAAGCACTTTCAGAGGGCAATTCATCTTTCTTCTTCCAGATGCTTATTCTAAGACTGAGAAGGTTGTTCCAGGAGAGTGGTTATCTTTTTTCATGAACTGCAAAGAGAGTCCTGACACCCAATTTTTATGTGGTGAAGTGAATTCCAATCTCACTCTAAGGCATTCAAGAATCTCCACGAGTTTGAAAATACTAATAGACCATCATGGATGAAGGAACAGCATAATTTCTGTGCCTTAATAAGGGATAAAGTAAAGATAAATTAATACCTGAGAAGCTAGGACTAGGGACCAATTTCATCTAGTAAACTGAAAACTTGCCATTTTTTGTTAACATTTATGAAGTTACAAGCATGGAGTCCAACAACTGTGGTATTTTACAGAGAAAAACAAAGATGTAAGCTCTAAGTCAAATTAGTTCACCCACATGGAAAACTAGGGAATTCACTATGGCCCTGTGTCAATATATTACCCAATACTCATGGTGATAGCTTCAAAACTGAAGCTATGGTCTCTGCCCAAAAGCTAAGTTTACACTGGCCGCAAGCAAACAGGTTAAGTACACTATCTACAACAGACATATTCTTTGTAGAACTGAATCACTCTATTTTCAGTTCTGGTTGAAGACATGTAAAATCCTGAAAACTGTTTTCCAACAAACTTGATCAATTTGGTTTAAAAAGAATTTAAACAAGTCTTACATGGGCGACTATCATGAACATTCAACCAGCTCGCTCCAGCTTACACTCCATGTGCATTACTGTCTGCGTCCAAACAATAACAAAATTATAATGATAATTTTTAAAGGAATATTTTGTATTTCTAAGAGTAAAGAACATACCATAGATTTACATCAACATCAGCCAGATGCAGGACAGAAACCCAAGTGAGTTGGGTGTTTTGAGTCCCAAGATGTATAATTCTCAACAGATCTACTTACCCACAAACACTTACTAAAAAAGGCTTCTCACCCAAGGCTTCTTTGGTTGAAGTTATCCTACTACAGATTTCTAAACTATTGAGATCAAGAGTCCAGCTTGTCACCCTAAGCTCCAGTTGTAAAATAAGCACTTCTAAGGTGTGATTCCTCTGTCTGAATTAGAAGCTATGTTAGGGCAAAATTAATAACACTATGCTACTTCCTATTTGCTTCCATTAACCATAAAGTCACATCCTATATCTTTGTAAGCATTTAGTCTGTTTAGTCCTCACTCTTGAAACCCCACCACAAAACTGACACTGTGATTGATGAGACATTGCACTACGTGTTAGTGACCATGTTCATGCTAACTCCCATCCTATATAAGAGAAAGTCAAATGTCCTCTTGCTGCTCCAGCAGACGTATAATCATCAGAAATCTACTACACAGACTGTTGTCATTTACCATAAAACCCCCACAAAGATTTAACAAAAAGTCATACAAGGAGAGTGTCACCTGGCCTCTGCTTTGCTGCTGGGAGCTTCAGAGCTGGCTTTGCTGGTAGTGGAGGGTGGGAAGCAGCAGAGCTGGTGAGGGGGACACAAATCAGGAGCTCACCTGTGAGTGTCCCAGTGCAGACACTGCAGCACTTTCCTCTCAAGGGATTGTGGTGCTGCTGGCACAGTAATGGATGGGCCCTGGGCCATAGAAGCTGAAGCCTTCAAAAGGTCCATGCTTATGGCAGTGGGGTTGGAACTAGATGATCTTTAAGGTCCCTTCCAACCTAAACTATTCTGATTCTATCTCTCTCTCCTACAGAGTCCTAAACCCACCAAGCACTGCATTTGTATATGGTTGATAACTTGAAGAGCTGTGGACCCTAGGCAGCTGGGTGCTAATCTCAGCAAATGCCATCGCCTCTGAACATCAATGAGTCCAAACCTGAGCAAGTCTCCTGATTACAACTGCTGCAGTTTAAAATTAAAAGAATGAAAGAGGGAAGTTTCACTTACAGTTTCAGAGATAAAATACACACATTTTTAAATTCCATTTGAAAATCATCATAGAGGAGGCTCGGAAGCTTAGATATTTTGTATTATTTCTAGCTAGCAATATTAATAAACAATGAAAGCTTCCACTTCTGACATGATTTAGTGCAAGGCTACATATACAATCTACTGCAATAATTCAGATCTGGGATGTCAGAAAGATTTTACCTTTTGCTGTAATGTTTCTTATTTTGTGTCATCAAATTCCAATCCTACAAAAAGCAATGTGCAGAAGGAGTTACAGTCAGTGACCTCTCCATCCTTTCCTCTTGCTACCATCAGCATTAGGTTCCAATCAACTAGATTATTTTGCAGGAACAGGGTCATAAACTAAACATTCTGGGGCAGGAATGTTTCTTTTTGCTGTCTCTATAAAAATAAATCATGCTCTGGGTACAATATAAATAAAGACAGTAACAGTCTGATGTTAAATTTTATTGGTTCATGTTTTGGGCAATCCGTACAATCTGCCTGTTGCCTACACAAACTACAAACAGTTAATCTTAATAGTCCTTTTTTTCCTTGGGGTAGATTAAGTTTTAAAAGCTTTCAAAAAAAAAAAAAAAGGGATGCTGAAGCAGTCTATTTCTAGTGCATAATGACAGTCTTATTTACACTGCTGTGGTAAAAATTATCCTTAGTTAAATCGGGCACAAACTACACTAATTTAAGTCCATTGCTTTATCTAGTGATGCTAAATTCACAGGATTAATTGAATCTCTATTTCTCCTTTGCAGAAAGTAAAAATCCCTTATCTAGTCACACAACTGCACCTAGCTGGAAAAAGAAACAAAAAATGGTATTATGAGAATTTGGAAATGAGGCTGGCCAAACTGCTCAGTCAAGCTTTCTATCCCAGAAATAAAAAGACTCGTAATTAATAAACTTCACCTTCTCCATTAAATTATTTTGAAACACCCATCTGAATTACCTGGCCTCTGCTTTGTGCAGCTGATCTTTTCCATGCAGGGAGGTTTCCACACTTTTTGTTTGGTGTCCACACTTAATGAAGCACACATTCAAATGAATAGTCTGTTTTACCACAGATCCTTCTCCAGCCATGAATCTCCAGAGAAAATTAATAAATCCCTTTATTAAAGTGGAGAAAGTGATGATATTTCACTGATATTTCACTGAGACAAGAGGAAGTAGTTAACTCTGTGAAAGAAAACCAACATAACTGGATGACATGTCACTTTAAATGGCAGCAACTGCCTGAAGCCACATTTTCATTATCACTCTAACCATCATTACTTTTGGTGAATCTGTAGAGGCATTAGCGGTAGCAAGAAAAAAATAAGAGAAAGAAAGCTGGCCTTGGCACAGCCTAATCCAACTTAATTTTGTATAATCTGAGAAAATTAATTTAAAGAGACAAGACAAAAAAACATGACAGAGCATTTCACTCAACTATTAAAAGGACAGAAAAAAAGAGAAATGCTTTGAGTTGTTGCTGCAGTGGGTGGTATCCTAATTAGAGACACAAACATTTGAAACTGAGAGAAAAGACTGTAAAACGTGACTGTGACTACTAAGTGTAGCAAAAAGTTCTGTCCAGAACTGATAATCACAGAGATTTCTTGCTACCCTGAAATTCAAGAAACCATGACCAATACCTCACAATGCATTTCAGTTTTGGTGTCTCTCCACTGAAAGTAGAGCTGCTTATCAAAAAAACAACTATCCTCTAATTTACTGACATCCTGTCCAAGCAGATTGTGTAATACTTTCTTTTATTGTGCAGTGTTTTCATATGAGCTACTTACTTAATTAATTTTTGAATAAAATAATTTAATAATTCTTAAATGCCTAGTAAAATAATATGCACTATTTTCTAAAAGAATTTATTAATAAAAATTATTAAGTTATATATGACTACAAGCAGAGGAAGAAAGAAGAAGGTGTTCAGTGGACAACTGAAAGAAGACAAAATATGACAGAATAACATTGCTCTTATAAAGCTGGAATAAGAGAAAAAGGCTTTCACTTGCAGGAAAAAGGCAGAAAGCTACACCAGCTGCTTGAAGGAAGTGAGGGAGATATGGAAAGTGTATGGAGCAGGCAGAAAGCACACAGGGAAGGCGTTCTGTAAGTTCTGAAACAAACAGCCAGCTACTAAAGCAAAAATGGGCCACAGTGTTGTGCTAAAGCAGAAGTTTGCACCATGTAGGGGGCAAAATGCCATCAATTTAGATTTCCATATGCTTAGCTTGGAAGCACGCGTCAGATTAGTGTTTGAAAGCCTGGTATGCTGTTATTTATTCTAGTAATAGTTACACTGTCAGCCCAAGGCCACAAATGTCTTAACAGAGCAGAAGCGTGGGTAAAGGAGATAACCTCATCACTTGAAAGGACAACCATGAAAACTTGACTATACTGCTGTTGTCTTCTTTTACCAGAACCATGGAGGAACTGCATAAGTAACTAGCAGCAAAGTTTCAGCCTCACTACAATATTATAAAGATTCACTGTCACCAAAAAAAAGGCCACACTTCAGAATAAATTTGATAAGATTGCCACAGATGATGGACCAGAACTGGAGAAACTACATGGAGCCCACAGCTATCTCTTGCATTTCAGTAGCGTGGAGATACCATATATCTAAACAAGGTTATGCTACAGCAAGGGATCAAGTACTGAAAGGAAAAGCAGTTATCAAGGAGCAGGAATGTTTAAATGTAGTCTCTTTACATTGTTGCTATAAACTAATCTTGGATTTCTGCTAGGGCTTGTTCTGTCCCCTAGCCTTCATCTTCATCAGTGCATCTCAACTTAGAAACTTAAAACTTTTGCTACAAATCTGTGGCATCTCCTGCCTCCCACTGTTAGACGCCATTATCTCAGTCTTCTGGGTACTGGCTACAATGTACTGCTGCAGACACCCTGCTGCACTTCCAGGCCATGAAAGCTGCAGAGACCACTAGGTTGACCTGGCAGAGAAGATGGCAATGCACTGTTTTCAGCAAAAAAATACAACCCTCGGTGAAATTACCTACCAGACCTCAGTAAATGTGTGTAAACCCAAAATGAGCTACTTACCAAAGGCAGTCTGGATAGGCGTGTTAATTTGGAACAAAACCATTATGTTCACTGGGGATGTCCTATGGCAGATGACTTAGCTTAAAAAAGTTAATAGATTTTTTTTTTTTTTTCATTTAAGGTTTAATTATTTTTTTCGCCATAGTGCACCCAATACTTATTTTCCCTGTAAGACAGACCATCTGGTTTAAATATTCCTACTGACTATGGGGTTTATGGTTATTACTTATCTTTCTTCCTATGGAATTTTTCACCAATTCACTTGAATTAGATTTTACTAGTATTTATGCAAGAAACTAAAATGAAGATATTTTCCAGTGTAGAGTCAATGAATTGATTCCTGGGCATATAATCACTTGCACACAATGGATACATACAGTTCCCAGCACTTCTATAAAACAAAGGTGTTTACTTTCCTGTTGATTATTTTCTGCTTAACTGCATTCAAATGAATCCATTAAAAAACGTGACTCCTTCACAGTGAGATGATCTTCAGCAAAAACAAACAACTGCTGTTTCCAGTTCTCCTCATGGCCTTTAAAAACTACAGCCTGTATTTTAGGTAATTTATGGATAGTAAGTCTGGTCTTCATTTGTTCACTTATCAATTTAAAGGTAGTTCTAACATTGCTGCTTAGAAAAAAAAAATTCACAACTTATTGTCTCCTAACTTACCTTTGGACATTTCAGATTTTGATCAAAACAACAATAGGTCATCTCAAACTTCAGCTGGTCTTTTTGAGCACTGACTTCAACTAGAATGATATATCCACTCTCATTCTTCATGGCCACAAGTAAGCAAAACTCTCTTTATTAAGAGTGTATTAAGGGAAATTCCATAAGCTAGCACACTTCTCTTGCACTGCAATATGGCTTTGATCCCTGCTTTACCTGAAGAGTTAAAACTTTTTTTTTTCCCCTACCAGCCCTGCATAGTAAGTACTTTGCAAGTAATTGCTACATACTGTAAGGACTACACAGAAATTTGGGAGTGCTAGAGGAACACAAGGAGGAGAGGCAGGTTATAAGAGCTTAAACAGAAGATATTTTGCCAGGCAGGCATCAAAACTTTTTCAGGCTTCATCAAGACTGATTCTCAATAACACAGAATCACAGGATGTCA
>VZTY01012882.1:0-30671 GCA_013400935.1 Turnix velox | reverse complement strand
ACCTCTCTGAGCAACTTGTTCTGGAATGATATAGGACAAGCACAGGATGGGGGAGGAAGAGCAGGTGTCTAGCTCAACATGGTGAGAAGGGAAGACGAGGACTCCAGAAGCTCCTGGCCCCCTTTGCACCCCACCATGCAGAGAGCTGACAGCCACATGGAGGGATGGATGGCTGTGGCAAGCTCCACAAGCACTTGTGCCCACCTAAGTTTCTTCTTCAGCACAGCAAAACTCACCTCCAGCTCGTAGGCATCCTTGCCCTGTGTGAGAGGCGACCCAGCAGCCTCTCCCCCACCCTCCCCGGTCAGCAGGGTCCGCAACCGCGTGATCTCCGCAGCCAGGCGGTTATTCAGCTCCTGGGGAGAGAAGAGATGTCATGGAAAGGGGGAAGAACATGGCCACAGCTTGGTGTAGAGCTCACCATCTGTCTATGGTGGCTGTTCCAGGGCATGGTGGAGGGACCCTCACCTGGTTGTGGGCGTTGAGCTCCTGGTTCTCTCGCTGGCACTGGCGGAGGGCCTGCCTCTCAGCCTCCAGCGCCTGCGCCAGGTGAGCGTTCTCCAAACACTTCTGTGAGTACTGCTCTGACAGCACCTCCAGCTCCCTCTGCACCGACTGCAGCTCCTCCCTGTGGGGAAACACATGCTTGGGACTGCCCTCCACACACACACAACAGTGGCCACTCTTCATCCTGTCCCTCACTGGGACAACCCAGCGGGAAGGGGGACTTAGAAACTTCTCTGGGAAAAACTCAAGCCCTGAGCAAGTCAGATCTTCCCTCTCCTGGCTCAGTGATTCTTGGGTATTCCTAGAATCTAATTCTAGAATCACAGAATTGGAATGGTTTGGGTTGGAAAGAACCTTAAAGATCATCTAGTTCCAACACCCCTGCCATGGGCAGGGACACCTCCCACTACACCAGGTTGCTCAGTGCTTCATCGAGCCTGGACTTAAACACCGCCAGGGATTGAGGGGGCATCCACAGCCTCTCTGGGCAACCTCTTCCACTGTCTCACCACCTTCACAGGAAAGAACTTTTTTCTTATCTCCAGCCTAAATCTCCCCTCTTCCAATTTGCATCCATTGCTCCTAGTCCTGCCATCCTGGATCCTATTAAAAAGTCCTACCCCAGCCTTTCTGTAGCCCCCTGCAGCTATTGAGAAGTTACTCTGAGGTCCCCCCTGAGCCTTCTCCTCTCCAGGCTGAACAACCCCAACTCCNGTTGAGATCTACCAAGTTTTCTCTGGGGATTTGCGCACTGACACATCTTGAGCAGATGCATCAAGGTTAGTAAATCTGCTTGGCTGTTCTGTCCAGCTCCCACAAGAGGATAGTCTTGCCATCAAAAGCTAAGTTCCTTCTCTTTGCCTCATTAGATTTGGTTGAGCAACTCTCCCTCTTCAGCTGGGTGAAAAGCAGCACATTATCTGCACATCTGCTACTTCTGGTGGCCATAAACTAGCTGAATTTGGGTAGCATGGACTTATCAACCTGGAGCCCAGAAAATTACAGGCTCCCATGGGAGCTGCCAGGTCAGGACCAAGAGAAGTTCCTGTGACAACAGGTCTGCCCCTAACTCACTGCTGAAATCAAAGGAGAGAAAGGGGTCTCCTACATCTATGATCTCCCCAGGACACACAGTGACAGAGGGAGGATGATGATGATGGTCTTACAGGTATTGCCTTCGAAGGGCCTCGATGTCGGCGTTGACGCTGCTGATCTGGGAGCGCTGGGACTTCTCCAGCTCTCGCTCCAGCTCCTCTCTGTGAGCGTTCTTCATGGCTTCAATGGCTGTGGGGGACAGCACAGAGTTAGTCCCCAGCCCCACTCCTCCCAGGGATGGGTTTTCTGACTGTTTGTTAAAGGAACAAACCCCGAGTCATCCCAGCAAACCTCCTACTGCTCTGTGGCTCCTCCAGTCTGTGCCACAGTTAAGGGGCTTCTGACAACCCCACTTTTTCATAGAATCATAGAATGGTTTGGGTTGGAAGGGATCATAAAGATCATCTAGTTCCAAACCCCCTGCCATGGGAAGGAACACCTCCCCACCACACCAGGTTGCTCAGTGCCTCATCCAGTCTGGCCTTAAACACCTCCAGGGATTGAGGGGGCATCCACAGCCTCTCTGGGCAGCCTGTTCCAGTGACTCACCACACTCACAGTGAAAATTTCTTTCTTCTCTCCAGCCTGAATCTACCCTCTTCCAACTTACATCCATTACTTAGAGTCCTTCCATCACCTATCCCATTAAAAAGTCCTACCCCTGCCTTTCTGTAGCCCCCTCAGGTATTGATAGGCTACTATGAGGTTCCCCCTGAAACATATTTAACAACAGCCTTTCCCCATCTCCCTG
The DNA here is from genome assembly GCA_013400935.1 of Turnix velox. Taxonomy (NCBI): domain Eukaryota; kingdom Metazoa; phylum Chordata; class Aves; order Charadriiformes; family Turnicidae; genus Turnix; species Turnix velox. The sequence goes on along the minus strand of VZTY01012882.1, from coordinate 28,318 downwards.
TGATCTTCATTCCATTCCACACCCTGCTGCTCGTCACCAGAGCAAACAACATCCCTTCATCCCCATCAGGATCATGGGGAACCTCTGGTGTGTCCTCTTACCTGAAATGGTGGCAGCAGTTTCCTCTGCCAGCAGGCGGTCCTTCTCCTCCCGCAGCTTCTCCAGCTCCCGCTGGTGCTGCCGCTGCAGGTCCTCAATCTTCTTCTGGTGTGTCTCCTCCATGGCTGCAAAGCCCCTTTCACATGTTGCCTGCAAAAGGGATGAGGGGAAGGTATTGTTGGATGGTGTCACAGTGGTGGTGAGCCATCCTGGAGCCACACACCAACATGTAGTACAGCACCCAAGTTCCATCATGGGGATCTTCTCCCTCCCCAAGCATGGAGGAGGCAGCTGAGGATGGACCTTGCAATGTCAGAGCTTGTCCTCTCAGCTCAGCCCCTGACAGCTCTGGTGAAGTGGAAGGACAAGGTGGGTCTGGGTTCAGACCAGACTGAGGAAATGGAATTTAACAAGAAAAGTCTGTTGTGCCACTTCTGCTCTCTTTTAAAATGTTTCGTTTTTAGTTTTTGGCCACCTTTGAAGTGGAAGATAAATGACTTCTGACAGCAACAGGACCTTAATTTCCAACTAAGTTCTGCCACCACTATAGCACAGGCAATTGTCTGTGAATTACCAGGAGTGAACTTTGGCCAGGTCATGGGAGCTCTGGGGATTCAGGAGTCACCAAGTAAGAGATCCTGAACTCCAGCCTGGTCCTACTCCAGGCTCAGACCCTGGAGTGGAAAAAATGCAAAAGCCCATTTCCAGTTCAGCCCAGCTGTCACCACCAAGCAACTGGGATCTCAGACAGATACAAAGCTGCAGGACTGAAGCAGGACAGCAAAGCCACAGCTGGGAAGGGGCATGAGCCCCCATCAAACATCTGGGAACAATTCAGATGCCAAGCAATGCAGCAGGTCTTTCTTCCTCTAGTGTTACAGGCTGGCTTCATCCCCCCATTTTCATAGAATCATAGAATGGTTTGTATTGGAAGGAATCTTAAAGGTCATCTAGTCCCAACCCCCCTGCCATGGGCAGGGACACCTCCCACTACACCAGGTTGCTCAGTGCCTCATCCAGCCTGGCCTTAAACACCTCCAGGGATTGAGGGGGCATCCACAACCTCTCTGGGCAACCTCTTTCAGTGTCTCACCACCCTCACAGCAAAGAACTTCTTTCTTAGATCCAGCTTAAACCTTCCCTCTTCCAATTTGCATCCATCACTCCTGGTCCTGCCATCATGGACCCTGTTAAAAAGTCCTACCCCAGCCTTTCTGTAGCCCCCTTCAGGTATTGAGAAGCTACTCTGAGGTCCCTGCTGAGCCTTCTCTTCTCTAGTCTGAACAACCCCACCTCCTTCAGCCTGTCCTCATAAGGGAGGGTTTTTACTGGATTTCTTCTTGACTCACACATTTTCCCTGGGAACCAAGAACTGTCACCTACTGGGACCCCATGGGAGACTTCAAGGGGATGAATTCACTCCCCCACCAACCAAAGTGCTGGTGACAGTCTAACACCTGCAGACCTGCACTAACTCCTTGGTCTCACTTCCCTGATGCCCTGCAGCCTGTGCTGCTGCCATTCCCAATTTTCAGCCTCAGTGCTTTTATTCCTCCCCTTTGAGTTTGAATCCTGAGGCATGCTTCATTTTTATTTTTTTCCTTGGAAGGTGTAACTCAGAGCCAGAACCTGCCTGGACTTGGCCCACCAGGCAAAGGCATGAAGAAGCCTCACAGGATTCACCAACACACCCCTGCTGCTGGAGGAAAATGTGAGTGCTCCTCCATGGATCTGGCTGGAGATCCCACATTTATTGTAAATACATTGCTATAAATAAAATAAAAATAAATAACATAAACAAACCAGAATCTCACTGATGTTCTCCATCAGGTTCACAACATAGGAACTCAGCACTTTTTAAGGCCAGGCTGGATGAGGCACTGAGCAACCTGGTGTAGTGGGAGGTGTCCCTACCCATGGCAAGGGGGTTGGAACTAGATGATCTTGAAGGTCCCTTCCAACCCAAACCATTCTATGATTCTATGATTTTAACCTGTAAATCAGACAGGTTTGGCAGTTCCTAGTGAGCTTCCTAACCAAGGGAAGCCTCAATTGTGCTCTCTGTTCCTTTTCTTCCTACAGAGGAGCAGAGGCTGGTCCTCCCTGCTCTCCTCCTGCGCTGCTCTGCCCAGGAGATACCACTTGCCTTCCCACCAAAGTTTGGCAGAGAAAAGCTGGAGACAAAAATGGGAAGTCAGGTTCACTGCTTGCTCTTATTTTGCAGCCTCTACTTGCTTCCAGCCCTGATGGGGCTTGAAGAAACCTGGTCTAGTAGGAGGTGTCCCTGCCCACAGCAGGGGGTTGAACCTAGATGGCCTTTATAAGGTCCTTTCCAACCTAAACCATTCCAAGATTCTACACTTCTCTCCTCAGGCTAAAACCTGTTTGTGGTTAGAGCTGAGCCATGTTTTACACCCAGCCCAAATGTCTGCTGAAGATCTCATGGCTGGAAGCAAGTTTTTCCACATTTTTGCTCACTCTGAAGAATAACTCAACTGCTCCATGAAAGCCTCAAAGCCCACATCACTGCCCTTCAAGCTGCCCATTCAGCCTGGAAGCCTCCTGGGTTCCCTAAACTGGAAATGATCTCCCATCAGAAGCAAAACACCAAAACTAAGAGGGTTTTTTTGACCTTGTGTCATTTCAGGCTGCTTTTACAGCCAGTCCTGACTAGTGGAACCATCTGAATGTGGGCATCTCCCTGCCACTGCAATGGTTTCTGTGCACCTAGCCTGAGTCTCCTGTAACTGTGCACTCTTTGTTGTGTAGAGTCACTGGTGTCCAACACCAGGGTGGTTCCCCTTACAGCCTGGTGTAGAGGAGCTTTGCTTTGCTAGAGAATTTGGCATCTGTTTGCAGCTGCTTTCTCCAGGAACAGACATGTAGAGAGCATTTGCTTCCCATTTCATGTTTCTGAGGGCAGCAGAGACAGACTGGAGATTTGATCAGACTGGAAAGGACAGAGTTGAGGAATGCTTTTAAAGAGAATTCACAAACAAAACATACCTCTCAGATACGAGGAGAAACTCTGGTCTTCACACTGAAGGTTAATGTGAAGTCATCAAGCTACTTTGTGACCCTCCCTGCTCTACAGGTAGAGCCCACCTCCAATTACCAACCCTCCCACCAAGACCAATGCATTTTGAATATCCCAGCGTGGAGAAAAGGGAAATCCCACACTTTGCAAAGGCTTTTCTAACACTTTGGGGCTTTCTTTGGTGTGCTGGCTCTTTTGGGGGACACCTTCTGGCAAGGGACCCCCCAGGAGTGACCACTCCATCCTGTACACTCAGCAGTGGGAAGTGTAATAAAGCATGAAACGTTATCAACACCTTTAAGTTTTCAAAGTCTTTCTGGTATTTTTCCCTCAAGGTGGAAGCGCTCCCCTCCAGGTGTTTGTTCTCCAGCTCGTCCCTCATGACATTCATCTGGGCTTCCAGCTCCTGGATGCGCTCCCTCAGGCCATGCATGGAGTCCGGGTCACTGCCGGGTTCCTGCCCGGTGCCACCCGCCCCTCCGGACAACCAGGTGTCCCCACCAGCCTGGCCCACCATTGGGGACACCTCTGGGTGCTGCCTCTGGTACTTATCCAGGGTCTCCTGCAGGCATTGGAGGTTCTGGGTGTAGTGCTCCTGCAACGCCTGCAGCTCCTCGCCGTGGACCGCCTGCAGCTCCTTGATCTTGGCTTGGAACTTGTCCTCCAGCAGCTGCATCTGCTCCACGTGATACCTCTCCATGTTCTGCTTGTCACGGACGATGGCATCCAGCTGGTTGAGGCCCTCTGTCCTCTCAGCCTTCAGAGCATCCTCTGTCCTGTTCAGCTGCTCTATCACGTTGCGAATCTCCTCCTCGTACCGTCCCTGCAACTCGCTCAGGCTCTTGTTGTGCTTCTGCTCCTCTTCCTCCAAGAGCCTTCGCTGGGTGTTGAGCTGGGCCACCTTGGCTTTGAGGTCTGCGTTCTCCCTCTCCAGCATGGCAATCACCTCTCCATACTCACCCTGCTGCTTTCTCAGCAAGTCCTCGTACTCATCCCGGAGGAGAGAGACCGTCTTCACACGCTCTTGGCAGAGGGCGTCCATGCTCTGCAGGGACTCCTTGTAGGACTTCAACTCCCTCTCATACTCCAGGCGGACTTTGCAAGCAGCATAACAAACCTGAGCCTGCACGATGGCATCTTGGACTAACAAAGAGGAATATCTCTCCAAGTCTCCCATGCACGAGTGATAGGAAAGACTCTGAGATATCTTCAGGAGCTTCTGACAGTCTCTCATGGCCTCCTCTGGAGGCAGAGAGAGTAAGGCAACGGAGATTTCCCTCAGAACGTTTGATTTGTCCTTTAGCTGTTGGGCAAGATCTTCCTGAATGGAAACTAGAGCTTCACTACCACGGTCTGGCAAGCTTCCAACCTCCTCCACCTTGGCTAAGTCCTGACAGGGCACCATTTGCAGATGGTTCCCATCCCAAGAGATCTGGGATCTTTCTGAAGCATCTTTCTGAATTTCCAGTGCTTCAGAAACCTGGTGCATAACTCTGTCCAAATCAGGAGTCCCGTAGGCTTTGATGATCTCCTCCAACATGCACTTATGCTGCTGGAGGGCAGTTTTGGTGTTGTGGAGGTCTTCCTCGATTGTTTTTAACCTCTGGTGGAAAGATTCTCTCATTTTCTGGGCAACAAACCCAAGCTCTGCCTTGACCAATGTAGCATCTGCTACAGTGCTGAGAAAACAGGGAGAAAAGCCCAGAGCTGTTGTTTCTGCTTTGCCCTCAGCTTCTCCTTCTCTGGTGCTCAAGTGCACTCTCAGCTCCTCCACCTGGCTCCAGAACTCCCCCTCCAGCAGCAGCTTCTTAGATAGGACTCCAGCCAAGTCCAGGGTGGTATGAGAAACATTGGTGGGCTCCAACAAAACCACCTCAGCCGTTCCCTGGATCTCCCTAAGAAGCTGGGATATCTCTGAACTGGCATTTTTCAAAGACTCTGCTATTTGGTTGATGAGAGAGGCTTCAAAAGCCACTCTCTCTGAAAGCCACCTTAGCTGGCTGGCATCAAACATTTCTCCTTGGCCCTCCTTGGAGACAGGCTCCTCTTCTCCTAAAAAACCTCCTTCTTGAGCAGGGCTCTCTGTGATAAGGCTTTCACTCTGCTGATAGTCTGAAGGGACTGGTGTCCCTCTCAAGGCTTGGATGGCATCAGATAAGGTTGTTTCCATGCTGGAAAGAGTAAGGAGGAACAAATCACCTTCTTTTTCCTTGTCTGACTCTGGCAAAGATCTCAGCTGCTCCCTGCACTTCTCTAAGCAAGTCAGAGCTTGATCATTTTTCACCTGGAACCCCCCCAACTCGCTAACGTGATGTTCTATCAGCTTGAACTTCTCCTGCCTCTCGCTCTCCAGCTGTGAGATCAAAGCAGTGACTTGGGACAAGCTGGTCTGAAGCTGTTCCCTCAGCTGAGACTCAGTGCTGGCCCACTGGTGGTGGAGAGCAATGAGTGTCTCCTGGTTGTGGCCGTGCTGGCTCTCCAGCTTCATCGTGACATCTTTGAGTTTCTCCTCCGTGATGTAAAGTTTGGTTTCCAGGGAATGGATGATGGAGAGATAGGTCTCAGAGTCGCTCGTGCCTGATGATGGGTAACCAAGAGCTGGCTCTGATGACATGCTTTCTTCAGACAGAGATCTGTCCTGGCTTGTGTCTGAAGAGGTGCTGCTCGTCCAGTTTTTCTCAGATCCGTCCGGGTGAATGTACTTTTGGCACTGGATGCTTGAGAAACGGATTCTTTGCCTCTTGGCCCCCATGATCCCTACATCAGGCTTTGCTAAGGCTCTCTGAACTAACTCTTGGTCCTGGAGCTCCCCGGCTTTGGATGGGGATCCAAACTCCTCTGCTTGTCTCTGGCTGGTCTCAAGAACCTCATCCTCCTCTTCCTTCAGTGCATAAGTCAGAGCTGGGAGGACATCCTGAGTTGGAAGAGGCTGCCCCAGTTGGGATGGGTGACTTTCATCAGCCTCAAGACCAGAGCCAAGGTCTTCCACCTCCTCAGCACATGAACCTGAGGCTGCACTAGCTAATTTCTTTAAAGCCTCCTCCTTGGCCTTTAGCTTTACTTTAGCCTCCTCTAAACTGCTATCTAAAGCGACCATTTTAACCAAAGCCTCACTGAGATCCTGATCTTTCTTCTCCACAATTCTCAAGTGCATTTCCTTAACATGTCTCAGCTCTTCTTCTTTTTCCTTCAGCACCTTCTGCACACCCTGGAACTGATCTGACACCTCCTCGAACGACTGCTCCAGATTGTGGTAGTTGGTCTCTTCCATTTTCAACTTTGCTTGCAGCTTGGCCACTTCGTTATCTGACTCTGCCACTTGATTCATCAGCTCCTGGAAGCGGCATTTGATCTGATCCCTCTCCCTTTCCAGTTCCTTGATGTGCTCTGCCAGCTTCTGGATGCTGGTCTCCTTCATCACCAGCTGCTCCTCCAGCTGGTGGACCAGCTCGCTGCCTTCAAACTTGGCGCTCAGCTTCTCCTTCTGCAGGATCTCCATTTGCTGCTCGTTGTTCTGCAGCTGGATCTCGTACTCGTTCGCCTTGTCCTCCACCTCCTTCAGACTCCGGATCAGAACCTGCTTCTCCCTCTCACAACTCTCCAGCAAAGCCTCATAATTCTTCTGCAGCTTCTCCTCCATCAGGATCCGTGTTTGCTCGCTGGCATTCAGCTGCCTGCTCAGGTCAGCAATCCTATCTTGGAGCCTCTGCACCTCCTTCTGATGGTCCTTCTGCAAAGCCTGCTGCATCTCCAGGTCCCGCAGCTCCTGGGTCTTCTCCAGCAGCAGGGCTTCTGCATTCTTCAGCTTCTGCTCACTGGCCTTCAGCTGGGAGCTGAGGGCTGCCTCGCCGTGCTGCCACTCCTCCAGTTGCTCCTTGGCTTTCTCCTTCTCACTCCTCAAGTCGCTCTTGAGCTTGGCCAGGGTCTGCTCCTTGATGGAGAGCTCGGCCGCCGCGTTACTGAGCCTCGCCTGCAGGCTCTGGATCTCAGCTTCATGGTGCCTGATGACATCCTTGGCCTCGGCGTAGCTGCGCTTCAGCGACTGAATCTGCTGATTGATCAGCTCCTGCCTCTGGCACTGGGCTTCCAGCTCGCTTTGGAGGTCTTGGTTGACTTTGTGGAGCCTCTGCCAGGCACCTGATGGCGAGGTGGCCACCTCGGTCTTAAAAAAATTGATTAAATACTAGATTAGTAACACTCTTGCCTCTCCCTTCTGAGTGTCACACCTCTGGCCAGGCAGGCCATGGAAAAGCTCCTTGCAGTGATTTGGCTGCTACCCACATGCTCCAATTGGGATGATTTGTTCTTGTTTTGTTTGATTTAACTTTTTTGTTTTGTTTTGTTTTACTTTTTTTGTTTAGTTTTTTTTTTGTTTGTTTAACTTATTTTGAATGAGTGACAACTGCTTTCCAGTAACAGAAAACAAGGACCACAACATCAAAACAGCTGTACAGTAACAGACTAAAAGGCAAAAAAAAAAAATCCCCAAAATAAAACCACTGAACCAAAATTGAATAAAAAACAAAAAATACAATGAAAAAGAAACACCAGCAGTAAAACAGAGACAGACGAGAGGGGGATGGAAACAAGGTGAGGAGAAAGGAACTGCTTTTTTTTTTTTTTTTTAGTAGTTCTGCTCCTTTTTTTGTTTGATGAAACAAAAAGTGCACAGTTCAGGTAACACAGTCCTACCAACCAAAAGTGACAACAGAAAAGTGAGGTGACAGCAAATGACATCACATCCCACCCAAGCACAGGGAAGCGGCGCGGCGATGTCATTTCTGTGACTGCCCAAACAGGACTTAGTGGTTGCTCATGGAGTGAAAGAGATGATGTTATGCTAAAGTTTAAGATTAGGGAGGATCTAAATTTCTCTACCTGCAAAGAAAAAAAAATAAAAAATTGAAAATAAAATAAACAAAAACCCCAAACAAAACAAACCAAAACCCAACAAAGGACAAAATAAAAAGCCCGACAACAAGTTGAAGAAAGAGGGGTGATGAGGATGTAAAAATGAGAGGAACCAACCTTGGTGAGAGTCAAACCAAAGCAATGGAGCATGCAAAGAGAAAACTCACAGAGAGAGTCATGCAAAAGGCGACAGATATTCCGTATCTTTAAAAAAATTTCAAAAAAAAAATAAAAAAAAAGAATAGACAAGACAGGAAGAGGTGGGAGAAGCACAGCGTTAAGCCTAGGAATTTTGGCCTGCCTTGCTGTACTCTGGTTGCTGATAAGGAAAAGCCCACAGATGTGACACTCAGTTATGTTAAATTTCATGCTTTACACCAAAAAAAACATGCAAGAACATCCTCCCAGGACAGGTTAGTACGTGACCAATCCCTCCCACCGTGACTGGAGCCTGGGGACATCTCCAGTTGGTTTTTCTGAGGAGTACAAACCCCATTGTTCCTCCCAGTAGGGTTCAAGGTTGGGGTGCCCCATCCCAAGGAAGCTCAGAGCAAGAGAGGGGTTATATGAGGCCAGAGAGGCTTTGGTGCATGGCACATGCATGGGGGTGGGTAGTTCAAGGGCTGCATCTTCTATGTCATGTTAGGGGGTCTGTAGGTGGCTGTCATGCTGCCAAGGTAGGGCTTGGTGACCCCCAGGCAGCTCAGGAGGGATCAGCAGTAACAGTCAGGCTCCTTCATCATCCCTTTCTATAGACAACTTCTCCAAAATTAAGCATTTTGGGGTGGGGGGACCACATGAAATTCTGAAAGTCCATCCAAAAGTGTTTGCTCAGACCTTTTTCCCAAGATATTCCATTCCTTCCACCCCATTAGGGTTTGGTGGGGTTACTCCCATGTGCAACAGGGCTTTAATCCCTCTGCTCCCAGGGAAACAGAAGGAAAATCCTCAGAATAATTAGAGTGGAGCAAGGAAAAGCCTCCAACCCTTACAAAAATCCTCTCCATGTTCTAAGTGAAAGTTTGGGTCATTTCTCCCTGTGGTGATGATTTGTTCAGCCTTTCTGCAGAATTCCTTTCCTGCCTCTGCTCCTCTTATGGAGGCTTTAAGTCCAACTTCACACAGCCTTGGAATCAACATCCAGATTTTAGCTGCATTCTCTGATTTTTCCAAGCTCCAGGCAAAGGGAGGTTGGATACCTTTACCCCAGGGAAGTGGTAGGAAGTTATTCTTCCAAAACTTCCAAAGTGGAAGTGGAACTCCAAGGAAGCAAGTGCGGGGACTTCAAAAATAAATGCCATAGTGACTCCTCCAAGGAGATCATCAGCAAGGAAGGCAAGATCCCCACTGCCTGGGCAACTTTTCCAGGGGAAACCTCTCCCATGAGAAATAAGGACACAAGACTCAGCAGTGACATAGAAAATCTGCTGCCATGTGTAGCCACACATGGTCACTTTGATCCACAGATACTCTGACCAAGCAGATTTGAGCAGGTCAAACCACTGCCCCCTGCACAAAAGAGAACAGAACCATGAGAGCAGCAGCCAGAAGCTGCTCATGGCTCCTCTGGGCATGGAAACTCCCAGAGGAAGGGCTGGGAAAAGTCTTCTTTGTTTGGAGAAGGGGAGGAAAGGCTTCCTAAGGGACTCTCCTGTCTCTTTTTGCCAGAACTTTTAAAACACAAAACTCTAGGCCTTGCTGACTTTTTGTAACACCAGAAACCATCAAAGTGACTCAAGACAACAGGTTGTCCTGGTGCAAATCCCTCTCTGGATGCAGGGAATGTGCTGTGTTTGCCCATGTAACTGCCACACAGGCTCCCCAGCCAAGGGCCAATGCTGGGCTACAAGATGCTCTGGAAGTTCTATGTGCACCCCATTGCCTGGGGAGAATATCTGGGGCACAGAAAGGAGAAACACCAGTTGGAGAAGGCAAACACAGCATGGAATGGATGAAGGTGGGCTTTGCTGAGGTGCCATCCTTCTACCACAGCTGTTTTTGTTTTGTTTGCCCTTGGGGACACCAGTAGGCAATGCTATCTTCTGTCTACTGCATCTCAGATGATCCTGGTTAAGCCTACAGCAAGAGGGTTGAACTTCTTGGAGGTCACTCAGTGGTGCACATCTCTGAAGCAGCCAAGATGCCCCCATGAACACCCAGGACTGATTTCCATTCCACCAGGTTCCCCACTTCATACACAAGGAAGAGAAGATGGATTTTCTTCTCTCTTCCCCCCCATCTCCTACCTGCAACACGTAGCCCTCCCGGGCGCTCTGCTCCCGGCCCAGAGCCACTTTCAGCTGGTCCTGAAGGTGCCGGTTCTGCTCCAGGAGCTCCAGGGCCTCCTTCTGCTTCTGCTCCAGCTGGAGGGACACAAACAGAGTCCAGTGAGAGGGCAGGGGGTTGACCATAAAGAGCTCAGTGAGGACACAGAGCGGAGCGAACAGGCTTTTGATGGCGCCGCTGCTTTGCTCTGCTCTGGGATGTGGATTTCATTTTGCCAGGCAAAATCCCTCCCCCACATGAAAGAGCTGACTTAAAGCATTAATAGTTTAATTCACAAAGCTCACAGCAGAGAAGGATGAACGGCACCAGCTCGTGCCAGGCGTGACCCAGGCAAATAAATCCCAGCCCAGTTCAGGTCGCCCAATCCTCCTTGGTTCCTCCCAGCCTGAACCCCCTTCACTGCTGCTAATACACCCCAATCCCACCTAACAACAACCTTTGTTATCCCAGGCATGGACCTCTTCCAAGTGAGCCGAGTCTCCTCCTTTCTCTTCCTAAAATTTATTTAAGACTCTTTGATGTTGGCTGCACAGAAAGGGAACCTTTGTGGCGTGTGCTGCCACTTGGGACACACAGAATCACAGGATGTCAGGGAAGGGACTTCAAAAGATCTTCTAGTCCCATCCCCCTGCTGGAGCAGGAACACCCAGATCAGGTCACACAGGAAGGCATCTAGGTGGGGTTTGAATGTCTCCAGAGAAGGAGACCCCACACCCTCTCTGAGCAGCCTGTGCTACTGTTCTCTCACCCTCACCCTACTAAAGTTTTTCCTTCTATTTCTGTGGAAGCTCCTGTGTTCCAGCTTGCACCCATTGCTTAGTTCTTGGACACGTAACTGCGGACACAAACCTCTGCCCAGAATTAAAGTTTGAATTTAGAGTCTGGTTGATGCAGATCCATCCCAATCCATCTCATCAGAGGCAGGATGGCTACAAACTAACCCAAGTGCTGGCTGTGTCCATGGGAGAGGGTTACAAAGTCCCACCAGTGCAAAAACAGCACTTTCTGCAGCTCTGGGAATGCAAAAGCCAGTTGAGATACTCAGGAACAGACATGGATCTATCCCAGGGGACTATACAGCAGCCTCACTGCTTGCTATTAAAAACCAAGAATAAATGCAGCTTTTTAAAGCCTTCCTCAGGCTTCCTGAAAGGGAACTTCTCAGTGCATGAAGGGCCTAGAGGAAATGTGGGGAGGGGCTGTTTGCCAAAGCATGTAGCGACAGGACAAGGGGCAATGGTTGGAAACTAGAGCAGGGTTAGGTTAGATATTAGGAAAAAGTTCTTCCCCATGAGGGTGGAACAGGTTGCCCAGAGAGGTGGTGGAAGCCCCTTCCCTGGAGACATACAAAGCCAGGCTTGCTGAGGCTCTGAGAAACCTCATCTAGTGCAGGATGTCCCTGCTCAGCCCCTGTGAGGCTGGACTAGATGGCCTCTTGAAGGTCCCTTCCAACCCTACGATTCTTACACTTCCTGCAGTGTTGTGGAGACCATTTTGGCAGGCACACTGGACCCCACACAGCCCTCCCTTACCTCCTTCTCTAGCAGCGTGGTCAAGTGTTGCTTTGTCAGCCCTTCCTCCCGGTCCTCAGCATGGGCGAGGTGCAGGGGGGCGATAGGGATCTGCTTCTCCTCCCTCAGTGGGGTGGTCTCCACCTGGTGCCAGCGCTGCTCGATCTCCACGTGGACATTCTGGGGTTTGATGTCCGTGGGGACGGGCAGGATCCTGTCCACCTCCATCCTCAGGGCTTCTTCTGACCCTGCCCCATCCACGGCATCGATCATCTCGAAGCGTTTGCGCCGTTCCTCCCGCCGCCGGGCTCGCTCCCGCTCCAGCTCTCCCAGCTCAGCCTCGGTGGCACTGGTGTCCCTGGGGAAGGCTGCAGAGCCATTTTTGGAGGAGTCTGCAGCGTTGGCACGTTCCTGAGCCAGGGCTTGTTGGATGGGGCGAAATTCAGCCCAGTCAAAGGTTTTGGACCGTCCTTCTCTGCGGCGCTCCCGGGCACGGCTCCGTTTCTGCTCCGGGTCCAGCTCAGTTTGCTCCACATCTGGCTTCTCACTGGGCTTTGGACCAGACTCGAAGGAAGAGCTTGTTTTGCTTTTCTCTTCCGGCAGTGAGCTGTGAGGACACAGGGAGGGTGAAGGAAAGTGTCAGTGGGTGCTCAGCACAGCCAGGAGCTCCCACGCATGCCTCAAAAGAGCCAGGTGGAAAGGGGCTGCTGGAAGCCCAAGCCAATGCCACGCGAGTGCCCCCCTGCCCCTCTGTCTCCTGTCACCTCCTAGATGCAGGAGCAGGGGTGGTGCTGGTGTGCAAAGCCTTGGTGCAAGTGGCCCTGCCTGCTCCTGGGCACCCAACAGACCCTGGAGAGCAGCTGATTTTGACCTTGTTTCTCCTTGGTAGCTGCCCCGGAGCTGGTGACCACAACCCACCAGCAACCTGCAGCTGAGGAACCATCCTGCCAGGCAGGGAAGAGGCCATAAAAGCTCCTCTGGTGCCTGAAGGCCAGCTCATCACCCACTTCCCAGCTGCAGGGCTCCATGCACACACCCCAGTCATAGTCACGTGCTCGTGGAGAGGACGTCGCCAGTCCCACCAAAGTCAGGCTGGCTTCAGAGCTCTCCAGGGTGGAGAAGCACAGAGCAGCTCCCAGAGGTCTTGGTTAAGAGAGGGGAAGGTCTTCCTCGTGCTGGGCAAAGAAAGTTGGGGTATCAATGGGTCGAAAACTTCTCCGTGCCACTATCTGCACTGAAGGTACAGACCACCCCTGCAGAGATCAGCTTTGGGGGCAGCCAGCCCAGCCAGGGGGCTTCACACTGTATGTGCAGTCATGAGGGCAAGGAGAGCAAAGAGTTATTCAAGAGGCCACAGAAATCACTGAAAATGTCCCATTTCTCAAGCAAGGAAAGGATTTTTAGTGCTCTGAGTTAGAGGGAAATGGGTAGAGAGGGGAGACATCAAGCAGGGTGAGTTAATAGGGGAGGGCGATACCACTACCCACCTACTCATCCATAAGGCAGGATTAACTTATTAAAGGTAGACATGCCAGCCTTGGAACATGCAGATCAAAATTAAAAGAAAAGAAAATAGCAGTATGCTCAGTAGGCAGAGGAAGACCATGCCCAGGGACTGGCAGGCATTTGCTGAGCCCTATTTGCTACCAGAAGCCCCCTGAGATGCCTCTTGAGGTGCAGCCCTGTTGCTCAGCCTGATTCCTGGCTCTCCCCCCCCATTCCCAGTACAACCACAGCATCCCCTCAGGCTCCAGCCTCCAGCACAGCCTCCAAAAGCTTTCTGGAAAGGTAAAGTAGGAAGAGATGGATAGCAGCTCATCTGGCCTCTGGCTGCAGGCAAATCATAGCTAACGGGGACCCAGGGATGGACAACATGCACCTGGAATGCTGGGACTGGGAAAAAGAAGCACCAGCAGCTTCTCCTCCTGCCTTGGAGCTCCCACAGCCAAGAACCTCACATATGTGCATGTGGCCAAAAGAAAGAATGGAGCAGAAGAGATGACTCCACATGGGTCCAGGGCTAGTATCTTCCGATGCACTCTCATCCAGAATCAAACCACAGGCTCAGGAGAGCTGGGTGTCGAGAAACTCTGGCAGCTATGGGCTAAAGCCAGCTCAGAGATAATTCTGCTGCTTCTGCTCTGTCTCTTGCAGTTAATAAAATAAACCCAAAAGGCACGATTGCTACTCAACCATTAGAAGATACTGCATGACCCCAAAGCCAGGAGCTCAGTCTAGAAACAGTTATTACAGCTGCAATTTAAGTAAGTAAAGTGGGGATGAGATAGAGTCTTAAAATGGACATAAGGAATCAAAAAGGGTCCTGGAGGCCTCATGGACATTGTCAGGAGACAGAAATTATGCTGCTCTAAATACCATATGGAAAAATCTTAACATTTCTAGAGGTGACATCTCTTGTGAGCTCATTTCTGCTGAGCTGCTTTCCAAAGGGCATGGGACATCTGTCAGGAAGCACAGGGAGAGCTGCTGGGAATGGAGCTGAAGAAGACTGAGCCTGAAGTTTCTCATTTCATCTCCCCTAAGTGTCCCACAATGATGAAGGGATTGGGAGCATCTCTCTTCTGAGGAAAGGCTGAGGGAGCTGGGTCTCTTTAGCTTGGAGAAGAGGAGACTGAGGGATGACCCCATTCACGTTGATAAATATGGAAAGGGAGAATGTCAGGAGGATGGAGCCAGGCTCTTTTCAGTGACCTCCAATGGCAGGACATGGGGCAACGGGGCAAGCTGGAACACAGGAGGTTCCCCAGAAATACAAGAAAAAAACTTCACATTGAGGGTGACAGAAGAGTGGCACAGGCTGCTCAGAGAGGGTATGGGGTCTCCTTCTCTGGAGACATTCAAACCCAACTTGGACACCTTCCTGTGTAACCTGGTCTAGGGGTTTCTACACCAGCAGGGGGATTGGACTAGATGATCTTTTGAGGTCACTTCCAATCCATGACATTCTGTGATTCTGTAACTATTAATTCTACCCAAGCGTTTCACATCTCCTCCACATCCCAGAGAAACTAGTTCATGTCTCATGGGAGGAGGAGTCTTTGCCTTGCAGCAGTATTTATAGGTCAAAATTAAAAGTTCTTTTTTAAAATATGGGTGTCTATGGGAACAGAGTGAGCTGCAGGCTCAAGAAGCACACAAAGACTGGAGGGAACTGGGGGGGGGGACACTGGGGAGCTCAGCCTCACCAGGGCTGGGAGCTGAACAAGGATGCAAAGCTGAAGCACCCACCTTCTTTCTTGTGGGTGTTTTATACCTGTATGATCATCATTAGCAGAGCCTAATTAGTGCCTCTGCAGATTGCAGGGTGCTGCTGGAGACAGGGAACGCTGCAGCACCTGACAAAGGCTGCAATATAAACAGTAATTAGGACTTGAGTAACCCAGAAAAGGTGTGTTTAGCTCAGTGGAGACATGGCAGAAGGTTAATGAGACACATGGGAGGGCTGCAGGGGTGTGTGGAGTCAGACTGGCCCCTGAGACAGGACAAACACAGCTGAGCATCCAGGCTAATGTCCCTCTCACACTGTGGTCACGCTGTGCAGATGTTTTCCACCTCTAGCATTCCCATTTACAAGCCACTCCCAGGGTGTGGATGTTCACGATGTGCCCAAAACCTGGCAGAAAGGGCTGGAATACCCCGTGCACCCACATGCCACGGCAAAGGGCTGGTGAGCAGGCACAGTATCAGGTGAACACAGCCCCACTTCACACGTGGAACAGCTCACAGCAACAACTTCTCAGCAAAGCAACTAACCCACGCCTGTGCCTACCCCATCCGAAACCACACCTGGGTGGAAAATGCCAGAAGTGCTCCTATCATTCCCTTTTCCACAGCTCAAGACTGAGATTCCCAGTCCATTTATGCAGCATAACAAGTTACTGCTCAACTGGTACCTGTGCTTGGACCTTCTCAGTGGGATTAAGCCAAGTCAAACCACTTTGTGTGGGCTGAGAGCAGATGCAGAGCACAGGATTACCATGCTGCAGTAACTTGTTAGACCATAAATACAAAGGCTGAGAGGTCTCCTCAAATTTCTTTGGTCTTCATCTTCATATTTAGTCACATCGGAAGATACCAGTGTGGGGAACTCAAGTGTCAAGACCAGGTTGCTTCTTCCCTTCTGTCTGGCTTTTATTGAAAGAAAAAAGGAAAAAAAAAAAAAGGGAGGGAGGAAAAAAAAAAAGGAAGAGAAATAAATGGAAACTGCAGGACTTCCCATCCGAGGTGCAGAAAAGGAGGAGCATGCAGTGAATCACGAGATATACAAACCACAAAACGTTAATACAGGAGAGAACACAGTTTTCCAACCTGGGCTTCAGCACGGATAGTTTCAAAGAGAAGTTTTTCCTGGGATTGCATGGAAATCAAACATACACAGGAGTGAGGAGAGAGGTGGCTTTCCCCCAAGACCCCCGCCAGATCCACCAGAGCTCGGGCAGGGCTGGGAAATAGTGGCCAAGTGCCAAGTGGGACAGAAACAAGGAGAGTCTGGAGCATCTCCAGGTCAACAGCACCAGGTGGTAAAAGAGCCATTCCATCAACATGGGGACAAACCTGGCAAAAAACCTGCTTGTTGCAGCTAGGGTAAGGACAGGAAACAGGAGTTAATGGTGTGGCCATGTCCAGGAAGCCTGTAGGAGGTGGCCAAAAGGAGTGTGGCTGCTGTGGTAAGCTATGAGGAGGTCAAACACCCTTGACCCACAGCCACAAGCGCCCACAGAAGGGACTTTGTGAAGCAGCAGGGTCCCTTCCTCTGGCACTGAGGGCAGGAGGAGATGTGAGAGTTACTAATGTGTAAGGGGAATGAGCTGCAGCAGTTATCTGAAAAGATCAAAAAGAAAAGGGAAGATGATTTTCTGGCTGGAGTTTTAAAATGTATCAGAGCCAAAGAGCTTCTAAATTAAACCCTGGGCTCGTGCTGCCGTGACCCTCGGCAGGGATGGGCAGCTCATGCTGAACAGTAGCCAGAGGAAAGGGGGAACCCAGCACAACTGAATCCAAGTGGTTTCACAATACCTGGTGGGAATCCAGAGGAGCCTTGATATAGGAACAGTATTTCAATATTCCTATGCACAAATTAAAGCCACATTTTCAACCTCCTTTGAAATCTGCCCGCATTACTCAGCATATCAGCACCCCCACAAAGTGTATCCAAATTAAGCCCAGAGAGAAGGATGTGGAAAAAAAAAAGACCTGCAGCTTCTAGGAACAGACAGAGGAAAGAAAGAGGATGAGGGAAAAGTTACTCCTGCAAAGCAAACCAGACAGCTTCTGGGGCTGCTAAAAGTCCCCCCTTCTTACCTTGTTACATCAGGAGCAGTGGTGGGGCGAACGTGCTTCATGATGGTTTGGATCCAGTTGCGGCGAATGCCCGATGTCATGGCAGAGAGGGTGAATTCCCCTTCCTTTGTCTAAGGAAAGAGGACAACTGCCTCAGAGCACCTCATTGCACCCACCAGAATCTTCCCACCTCACCCAGTACCACCCAGCCCCTCCATCCTCCAGCAGCATCATGGTGGGAATTGTCATTTTTCAGCCACCAGACCGATGTTGTCATGGCTGAGACAAAACCTTCCCTTTTTCCCAACCCTCTCATTTTGGTAAACCAAAAAAGTGTCTCTCAAACCCAAGGTGACAGCTTTCCAGAGCACAGTGAGGCATGCAGAGTGACCTCTATTTCCCTCACTACAGCAGCAGTATGACCAGAGACACATTGTTCATCCTGCATCCAGACTCTTCCTCCTCTCCATGTTTTACTTACATGGATCTGGAAGCCATAGTTTCTCTGAACTGGGTACTCAGTAACATCATAGCACGTGGATAAATCAATCTCTCCATCCAAATCAGCTGCCTGGAGAGGGAAGACATAAAATAAGCTGTGCTTTGCCATCATAAAGTGTGGTGGGCTCACAGGAGGCACAAAGCAAGCTCCTGAGAAGCACAAAGTGCTCAAAAGCAATGCTCCAGGACCCTGGCACCTGGGAGGGCAACCTGGCCAGGATCATTTTGAGATGGGGTGAATGAATGGTGATGGAGAAGACACTTACCTCTTCTGCCACAGAATCCCGGTAGTATCTCAGGCTCTGATCAGTCAGCACAAACCAGTGCTTCTTCCACTAGGAAAAAACCAAGATGGGGCAGTTACAATCCTTCTCCTTCCCTGCTAGAGACACTGTGATGGTTTGTACCACTATGACCTTCATTGCTGGCACAACCCTTTGCGTGACAGTGAAACACTGTGAGAGCCACAGGGGCAGTGGGAGCCTTCCCATTAGCAGAACAAGGCTTTTAGTGTCTACACTCAAAGCCTTGGAGGGCCCTCTTTTTTAAATAATAAAACAGCAGCAGTAAAACATTCATGTTTCCTCTGCAGTATCTAAAAATTGAGTCAGAGACTATTTCTGTCCCTTGTTCTATACAAATATGCCTTCTACATGCTCCCAGCAAGGCAGAGGCTGACCCAAGGCAGCTTTTAGCTAACAAAACCATTACTCCAGCAGTTGATTCACCCTCTGGCTACCCACAGGCGTGCCTCAAGATCCAACACACCAGTGGGTATCCCCAGGACACGGTGCTCACAACTGTGAGGAGCCTGCAAAGGCTGAGTGAGAGGGAAGGAACCCCAGGGAAGGGTTGTTTTCAAACAGCCACAGACACCCATCTGTGCTTGTCTCTAAGAGTCCAAGAGCTGCAGCAGGTCCATCATCCCTCCAGTTACAGACAGAAGGAAAGTGGCAGCAGCTGCTTCCCCCGGTGCCAGCTCAGAGACATTTATTTATTCCTTGGCCTTGCCATTTCCCCAGAGCTCAGGAAACTTTATCTGAGGCTCATTACTGACGCCAAAGAGGTTGCTGGGTCACAAGGGAGATGAGACTAATAGAGAATGGGAACAAGAAACCAGTGCTGCTATCCAAGCTGCCCTGGCTCCCTAGAAACCCACGACATGATATCCAGCTGTGGGGCTTTGAAAGCTTCTCAGGACAGAGCACTGGCTATTCCTGCTCCAAGACAAACACTGCCTGCATCAGTCTCACACACAAACACTGCTGCCTGTACCAATCCTCTGCCCAACATCTGGTTTCTTCCATCTGGAGCAGAGCCCAATACTGATCTACTCGACAAGGACAGTAGGGTTTTAGCAGTGCCAAGAGCATGGTCTACACAGCTGGGACCTCAAAGCTGCCAAAATTCAGGACTGACCACAGCACTGAAGACCCACACAAAGGGCAGAGCTTCCTCTAGACTCACCTGCCCGTCCTCATACTGCTTTGTCAACCAGCCCTTCTTGAAGTTCAGCAGGTCAGGCTGCAAGAGAGGGGGGAGATGATCAGAGGGGAGGGAGAGAAACATTTATGCCCAGCCAGGGAGCAGGCAACAGCAGCAGCTCGATAAAACACAGAGCAGGAATAAAAAGAGACCAGCAACAGTTAAATTGGATCATTACACTGCTTGGAGCTAAATGTTTGCTCCCAGGAGGAACACAAGCCTGCTGCATGGTTTATTCAGGCTGTGCTTTTCCTAGCATTTCACTTATTTCCTTTACTGCAACACCAGCAGAGGAAGGAGAAACAAGGAATTAGCCAGACTGCAGGCATTTTTGTCCTTCTAATACATATTATGAAAGAAAAAAAAAAATGTGCTACAAATGCAAGGCTGTAGGGTTCAAAACAAAGCTGAGTTTCCCAACAAAGCTGAGTTTCCAAAGGCTGGAAATACAAGGAATCTCAGGACTGCACCACTCCAATGACACCTCCTCCTTCTTCCAAAGTGGGTGCATCAGGATGTTGAAGGTGGAAGAAAAGCAGCAGTGGCAGCGTGGGATAACTCCCACCAGCCCTCCCTCCCTCCCAGCCCTGCCTGTGGAGGGAAGGATGTGGTGGAAAAGCTTTCTCTCCCGTGAGGCTGAGCTGCTCTGGCTGCTCCATGTGCTGCCCTGAGGAGGAGGAAAAGAAAGCAGTGTATGAAATGCAGCATCTGAAATGGGCCACAGCAAGGGCAGCGTGGAAAATTTGGGTCTGGAAGCCTATTCCATAAACTCAGGGGGTTTTCCTCCAAGTCTCAGGCAGGTAAGAGAGCACAGCTTTTGCCCAAAGCTGCTGGAGCACAAGAAGTTAGGGACCAGCTGCTATGGATGGGTGAACACATGAGAAACAAAAAGAGATGAAGCACTTGATGGAAGAGATGCCCACACAGAGCAAGGCAAGGCTCTGCTGTAACCCACCCAATCCTAAAAAAGAGTGAACTCTACTCAGGTCCTGATGGATAACCCACCAGTGAACCTGATGGACATAAGAAAGAAATTCTTTACAGTGAGGGTGGTGAAGCACTGGAACAGGTTGTCCAGAGAAGTTGTGGATGCCCCCTCTCTGGAGGTGTTCAAGACCAGGCTGGACAAGGCACTGAGCAGCCTGATCTAGTGGGAGGTGTCCCTGCCTATGGCAGGGGGGTTGGGACTCGATGATCTTTGAGGTCCCTTCCAGCCCAAACTATTCTATGATTGGAGAAATTCTTGAAACCACATCCACAGGGCAAGCAGCCCTGCAGGTTTTTCTTAAGTTGCTACTTTTATAGCAGGAGTGGCACAATAAAGGTGTATTTAATACAAGGAAAAGATTTTCTTCCCACTAACTGCATGATTTTCTTGCCTTCATTAGATGAAGTGCACTGCCGCTTCATGTGTACTCCTTGCCACTTTTTATTACCACCAAGAATTTAAAAAACATTCTTGTGGATGTACAAGGCTACATGAAAAGCTACAGAAGAAACACTGAGCTACTGCATTATTCTGAGAAGTCCTTGAATAGGAGCTGTCTAGCCACAAAAAACCTCCACAGCCCGTGTTTACAATGGCTGTGTAATCTTTTTAAGAGATTAGCCAGTGTATTTATTTTGTTCAGACAGAAGGGTGGTGAGTGAGAGGGAGCATTTGGGTGTTTGTTCTGTACTATTTGTCTCCAGGTCTGGTGAGCATTCAAAATATGTAAAAAGGAGGAAAGCTCAGGAGGGAGGGCTCAGCTCTTCCTGGCAGCCTTCATCCTGCCCACACCCACCTGCAACTGCACACATATCAGGAAAGCAGCATGAGGAAACCAGGCCACGTGTTAGCTCTGCTCAACTGGCCAAGTGTCAAGTGTGAAGCCAAGTCACAGAATCATAGAATGGTTTGGGTTGGAAGGGACCTTAAAGATCATTTGGTTCCAACCCCCCTGCCATGAGCAGGGACACCTCCCACTACACCAGGTTGCTCAGTGCCTCATCCAGCCTGGCCTTAAACACCTTCAGGGATTGAGGAGGCATCCACAACCTCTCTGGGCATCCCCTTCCAGAGTCTCTCCATCCTCACAGCAACGAATTTCTTTCTTACATCCAGTCTAAATTTGCCCTCTCCCACTCTGCATCCATTACTCTTAGTCCTGCCATCACACACCCTATTAAAAAGTCCTACCCCAGCCTTTCTGTAGCCCCCTTCAGGTTTTGAGAAGTCACTATGAGGCCCCCCCCTGAGCTTTCTCCTCTCCAGGCTGAACAACCCCACCTCCTTCAGCCTGTCCTCAGAAGGGAGTCACTGAAACCTGCCCTGAACCCTACACCCTGGCTCCAAGGAAAGCAGGAGACAGCCCAGCTGCCACTGGACCTGCCTGGGAAAAGCCTTTCCCATCCTTCCTGACCAAAGGACATGACCCCAGTAACTCACCGTCATAGAGGACTCTGTGGACCTTCTATCCAGTGACTTTGCCCGGCGATGTGGGGACAGAGGGGACGCAGACACATCCAGGATGGAGCCCACAGCAGTGCTTTCACAAGTGAAGTCCTGTGTAAACAAGGTCAGCCTAGATCAGTGCAGGAACTGGGGCAGCAAGTCCCACTCTCCTGGCTCATGGCACAAAAATCCACATACTTAAGGGGCACCTCAGGCTCAGAACAAGTGTCACTTCGCAGGCAATAAGGTTTTTTTGGTCCTCTCAGGCATTAATTTGTTCCCAGTACACCTAAGTGTATCTGGGACTCTCAAGCCTGACTGATTATTTTGTTGATTCACCCCTTCCCAACGTGTCCTGCTGTGCCACATCTGAAGTTTCCCTCTTAATGCTTGGGAGGAAGAAGAAAAGACATCCTGATTTTCCACTTTCATCCACAACTGGGCAAAGGGAGCAGAGAAACATGGAACAAACCCACACAGACCAAACCCATGTGGTGACTTCCCATGCCCTGGGACAAACCTTATAGCTAAACCCTCTCCATCCTGGACTGCCAGATCTCAGGTGCCACCCTCCAAACCCCATGAGGAGACCTCTGCTTACCCGTTTCCGAGGGAAAACCCTCTTCTCACTCCTGCCCTGCCTTGTCTCACTGGAAAGGGCAGCACCAGCTGATGTGTTGGTTTCCATGTGCTCTGCATTCTCAATGTCTAATGCCTCAAATTTTTCAATGACCTGGGATCTCCTGGAAAACAGGGAGAAAAGGGAAAGCAGAGTGGGTTTAACCACAGGAACAGCAACTGCACTCAGCAGCACAACCCCACAGTTTAAGGCTCAACCCAGAAATGTGCACCATTCATCTACCAAAGTGAGGGGAAACCTCCCACTAAGCTCCACAGACAGTCTCTTCCTAAACATTTACAAAAACCCTGCAAAACCAACAGTATCTTTTTACTTTTAAACTTGACAGCCCTTTGAGGAGTAGGGATTATCAAGCAGCTTTGGCTTAGGGTCTATTTTCTCTCTCTAACACTGCAGCTATGGATGAGCTACAGACCAAGCTGAGGGATGCAGAGGGTACCTATGGGTCACCCTGTGTGTTCTCAGCAATAGATGCCCCATGAAAACTCAGCCCCACACATGTAACATCCACAGGGTTATACTGAGTGAGGAGAGTCCACATGTGCCTCCAGACACTGTGTCTGGCTCACAGGGTGCATCAGCTGAAGAGCAGGAGTAGATGAGGAGCACCCTGTGCAGGCATGGCAGGGTGTCCTCAGGCTCTAACCTCCTCTCAAACCAGTCTGCAATTCCAGCATGGACAGCAGAGAGCTCTCAGATACTAACTCACCACATCTCCAAGGACAGAGGAGAATTATGAAGAAATGGTGTCCTAGCAGGAGCAAACCCCAGACCAAACCCAAATGGGATGCTCCTAAAAACAGGCAAACAACAGGCCTCTGCAGGTGGAATTAAAAAGTGCCATTTCGATGTGAAAAGCTGCTGGCTGACCCACAGGAGAGGAAATACTGGAATTTTCAAAGGAGCTGCTGGTGGCCAAGTTTACATGCCTGAGGGTTCAGGCAAGTATCAACCTCAGGTCTTTAATCCCAGCCTGGGAATATGAAGCAGCAACCCACTACCAACACACACACCAGCTCAGCACCACGCTCTGAGGTTTAAAGCTCAATTTTTGAGTTTCAGAAAGTGAAATCTGGGAGGGTTCTTGACCCAAAATCTAGACCCACACGTGCCACACATCAACTGGGAGCTGCTTGCTCTGTGTGAACCTCTGACATGCATGAAAATCACAACAGCAACCACATGAGGGAAACAAAGTTATAGTAGGAAAAAAACCCCAACATTTTTAACACTTCCCACAAGAAAGGAACAGCAGATTAAGGACTCAAAAAGAAAAAAAAAACAAAACCAAAACCAAACAAACCACATGAGATGTTTCAGTTTTCAACCAACATTTGCACCAAATTCCATAAACGAGATGAACAGTCTGGGCACATCATGTCCCCTCCACTGCTGCTCAGAGCCAGGCTGCCAGAAGTGGTGGGTGCTAAACCCCATAACCAAAGAGGAAGGGATAAAATCAGTGGGTAAGGCTTTGTTTTGCAAATTCAAGTGGTTTTTTAAGGGATATCTGCTCTCTCCCAGTTTGCAGACTGGGAGGGGACAGATCTCGGGCTCACACAGAGCTCCCAGTCTCCCCTGGGATGTTCTGCTCACAAAATGTCTGTTCACAGAAGCCAGTCCTGGGAGCATAAATCCACATCCTCTGTTCACCAGCAGACTGGGAATTGTTTTGGAGTCACCATTTTTTAACCCTTTTTACACCAAGCCCAGCCTTCTCTGAGTCTCAGTTGAGGAGGAAGTAAAGAGATCCATGAATTAACATTGTCCGTGCCCTGTTTAGGTGAAGGTTTAAAGAGAACCAAATCAGGAGAATAAAACAAAGGAAAAAAATTGGAAAAAAAATAAACAAAACATAAAACAAAATCAAAAGCAGGTTGATTTCTCATGAAAGGGGCTGCACCACCAGGTTGTTCTACGGCTTGAGATTGAGATGAGATGGTAGCGAAGCAGGCGAAGTAAAGGCGGACACGTCACACAGCAACACAGCAGGAGAAGGTGGAGAGCAACAAGACCTGGAAGAAAACAAGGCTGGAAAATGAATGAACAGAAGAGGAAATTATATATATATATCTGCATCTACATACAAAATCAAATCAAAATCAAAAATCATTCCGAGTCATTCATCATCGAGAAAAGGGAAGAGGAAAACAAATCAATGCAACCCAATCACAGCCCCGAGGGTTAATATCATCTGGATTACAGGCAAGAATTGTGGTTGGTTTTTTTATTTATTTTTTTTATCATTAGGTCAACATTTCAGAGAAATTACTGCTGGAGGTGCTGGGCAGGGAGGGGGGGATGGGGAGAGGAAGGGCTCTCCTCCCCACTGTGTAGAGGAGCTGCTCCATGTGAAGGGCAGCTCTGTGTTGACAAAATAAGGCTGAGGACAGGTACCAAGAAGCATCTTAAAAGCTGCAGTGCCATTTAGTGCCATCTTCTCCACTGCAAAGCTCATCCCAAGGAGTTCCTGGGCCATGCACAGGATGTTAAATCTTTTCCAGGCCACTAAGCACCAGCTGTTAGTTGGAGGGGTGCGTGGGGTAGGAAGGAAAGCTCTAAAGAAGCTGCACAAGCTATCATTAAAGTGATTTTTTTCTTTGATTGGAGGAAAGGGCTTGTTTTAATTGGATTCATTCATTATTTAAGCAGCAAGAAAGACAGTAAGTGTCAGGAAAAGGAAGAGGGATTTCCTTGAAAGGTCCACAAAAACAAAGAGGATTGTTATAAAAAGAAATATATATACTTAGGAGAGCAGGCATCCCTCTCTAGGGGTGGAAGCAGCATCCAGAGCAGAGCTTTAAGTTTCAACAAGCTCCAGAGAAGGTATTTGAGAAAGAAAAGTTTATTAAGTGATTTCAGGGTGGCTCTGCTAATTATTGAGGCTAGAGAAATATTCCTCAGCCCCTTGACCATGCTCCTACAGTGGATCCAGCAGGTTCTTGCCAGGAAGAGCAGAATGTGGGGTCAACCACAGGAAAGCTGCGGGTTTGGAGGCTGCACCCCTGGAAACGTGCAAGAAAAGTCAAGTTCACCAACCAGAATTCCCAGTGGGAGCTGAAAGAGATGGGTGAGACCCACAGCCACACACCCAGAGGAAAGAAGCTCCAGGTCTCTGCACCCAAAAAACTCCCCACCTGATGGTGGTCTCACTCCCAAAGCTGCTGTCACCTTCTGATATGCCAGGATTTATCCCTGCAGCTGCAGAGCCCTGCTGGGATACTGGAACCAGCATCCATGGTTGATCCAGCAGCCCTTTCTGCTGTCATTTTGAGTGCTGGACAAACTTCAGGATTTATCCATGAGGTTTTTAAAGAGCTGCCCCAGCTCTTGAACCCCAGGGACAGGTCTGAGATGGGAGACCAGAGGCACAGCTCAATGTTTCCAAACACAGACCCTCTCTCCTCCTCCAGCTCATTTGGGGTCCCCATCGTATGTGCCAGCAGAGGGAACTCACACTCCGTGGCTCCATCAAAATCATGGAGATTATATCTTCTTTTTTTTTTTTTTAATTTTCTCTGATTCATGTTTCTGAGCAGCTGTGAGCTCAGATGTTGGCATGGGGTGTGGAGTCAGCGTCAGGTACAAATGGTCAAGGCGGTAAATTTCCAGCACAGGCTGGGATATAAGTCACGTAATAATTCTTAGCATAAGGAAACAAGACAAGGAGCCTGAAAGACAGCTTTATCTGGAGCTAAACCTCCAGGTGTGTCACTCAGAATGCAGCAGTGGGTACCTAAAATAATTCTTTTTCACCCATGGCTCTGACCTTCACACCAACAGAACCAGAGCAAGGTCATGTGGCTGCACTGGGAGATGAAATGCACTGGGTCTGAATGATGCCCAGCTGGTGGCTATGGGGTTGGCATGTGGGCAAGTGATTTCAAGCAAGCATTTGCCTCTGTGTTAGTGGGTTACTGAGAAGGATTGTTAGAAATGGTGTTAAATCCAGGGAGGAAAAGCTGACCCCAGAGCGCAGAAATGAGGAGCTGTATCTGCCCAACCTCAAACAGCACAGCCCAAGCTCGGAGGAGAAAAATGAGAGGGACATAGGGACTAAGTAAACTCAAATATAAAAAGCAGCCAAGCCAAGCTGAGCAGGGTGCTGGGAAATGTTAATTCTCTGGTGTGACTGTCTCTCTGTGCCCTGCTGAGTCCACCTGAGCTCTGGGACACAAAATGTCTCCATCCATGTCTCCTTCATGGAGCAATTTCCAGTTACCAGAGGAGAAAGCAAAGATGCCCATCCCAAGTATGGCTTGTCCCTTCCCTGTTGCCATGGGCTGTGATCCCCAGCACAACCCTTTGGTTCCCTCACCCAACTCTGCCATCACCCCCTCCCAAACACTGGGTTGTTGTGTGGGCAGCAAGACCCTGATGCCTGGTGCAGTGTTTTCTCCTCTGCCTACACCCACCCTGCTCTGATAGAAGCCCGGGCTTGACATAGGGGAACTTTTGCCAGTTCTGATAAAGCAATAAAACCCTGTTAACAGCCTCAGGAGCCCAGCTAGGCTGGGAAAAACAGCCTTTCCCTGGGATAATGTACCCATTAGCAGGCAACGAGGGGAGCTGACATGAAAAAAGGACAGTCTGTGGTAGCAGCATCCTCTCCTGGGCTTCATTATCTGCCTGTAAGTCTGCTCCTCCCTGCCCTTGGATGGCACATCCCAGCTCTGTGCTGGGTGATACCTCTGGGACTGCTGGCACCATAAGAACATGCTGTCCTTGGTAAAAAAAGCCAGCAGAGACAGGATCCAGCAGAGACAGGATCTCACCCACACCTGGACCAACAACACTGCACTGGTTCATCCTCTCAGGCAGCAAAATGTCCTTCTTGTGTTGAGGGCTCCAAAACTGGACATAATTTCTGCTTTTAACAGATCATCCTCTGCAAACCAGCTGTCACCAGCCCTTCCTCAGCGGAGTGGCCAAGGGCATCCTTCTCCTCCATCCTGAGGAATACCCAATTCCCAAGGCAGAGAAAGCCAAGCCCATGCTCTTCTCCTTTATTCCAGCACTTGCTGCCAGAGCTGGGTTGGATTTGGGATCCTCCTACCAGGCAGCAGCACTGGCACCAAGTTGTTTCCCAGCCCTGCTTCCAAGGCTGGAAAACAATCCTTTAGGGGCTGGGAAGAGACAGAGGAGAAGCTCTTGCTGAAACCCTGCGAGAGAGAACATGCCCGCAGGAAAACCAGGGCAAGAAAATCAGACTGGCAGGCGGCCCTATTGCCTTGGGCTCGTCTCCTGGTTTGCTCTTCTGCCCTGGCTGCACGAATGTGTCTCTCCCGGGGGAAGCTGAGCCCATCCTTCACCTCGCACGGGGAGCAGCAGACACGCCAGTGCATGGAGAGAGGTGTGTGTGCAGACACCCTCTCTCTCCTCCTCCTCCTCCTCCTTCTCCTCCCTCCCTAAGCTGTTTTACAGCCCTGCCTTGGTGCTGCACCCGCCTCTCCTCCCTCCTCTCCCAGATTAATGCCCTGACATTTTGAAACCTCTCTCAGCTCATTAGGCAGTTGCATAACGAAGCTGGGTGCTAACACCACTTAGAGAGCTAACCTAATTCACGGGGACAGCTGCCAGAGTGTGCCAAGCATCAGGAAAGGGACAGGGAAGGTGGGCTTGCTTGCCAATGTGGCCACCAAATGTCACCCACCAGCTCACTGGCACCTCTGAGGACACCCCACCACCTGGTTGATGTGGATGAGCATCCCCAAACCCCTAACTGGGTAGTGGCCAACCAGTACCTGAAGGGGATCTATAAGAAAGCTGGGGAGGGACTATTTGCCAAAGCACTTTGGAAGAGGGGAGATTTTGGCTAGATATAAGAAATTCTTTATGGTGAAGGTGGTGAGAAACTGGAACAGGGTGCCCAGAGAGGTTGTGGATGCCTTCTCTGGAAGTGTTTAAAGCCAGGTTGGATGAGGCATTGGGCAACCTGGTCTACTGGGATGTGTCCCTGCCTATGGCAGGGGGGTTGGAACTAGATGATCTTTGGGGTCCCTTCCAACCCAAATTATTCTATGATTCTATGACCTTGGGTCAGGGCCTGGACCTTAACCTGGTCTGGGCCTGAGTCTGAGTTGAGGCTGGGGCTGAGCTCAAACTGTGTCCTT
>VZTY01012881.1:0-15481 GCA_013400935.1 Turnix velox | reverse complement strand
CATCACAGTCCGGCCCTCTCCCCAATGCCCAAAAATCCAAACTCCCCAACGCCCAAAAATCCAAAAACTCTCCAACGCCTCAAAATCCAAATAACTGTCTACACACGGGAGTGAAAAAACATGTTCATAACAGTCAATTAAATTTATAATATTGCCTTCTTTAAATGCAATCCAAAATAAGCAAAGGCTATACAAGGAAAAGCAAACTTTAGGCAGGCAATTCATGAAACCATAACCCTGAACTACATGTGTATCAATAAAATCAAAGACCAATAATGATGTGATCTAAGTTAAGCTCAAGATATAACACCTGGATAAGTTTGGGTGTGGGTGTGTTTCATGTGGTATTTTCTTTTAATGCTTAAAAAAAAAAAAAACCAAACAATTTTTGGTAGATTTACTGTAAGAAAAATAGAAGCCCATATGGAATTATATTCTGCATAAGAGGGAATTAAAAGTTATTAATGACATATCTTCCTGGCTGGGTGTTGTGTTTATTTTTTTACACAGAATTGGGGTGAAAACATCTGAAAAGGAAGCAAAAGGAATACAACTGACCTCACTCCACTTTCCCCTGGGAAGACCAGTGGCTTGCTTCCACTATTCTTTAAGAAAACCTTGAGGTAGTTTATGTACATCAAATGACAAGAGACAACTTCTGGGGGATGGGAAATGAAATCCTAAAAAAAAAAAAAAAAAGCCTGCAAAATGGAAAGTACTCAGAAGTAAACAAAAAAATGGTTAAAAACCTGTTTGTGCCTGGCTGACTTGCTTGTCTTTCCAAACAGAAATCCTCAGCTCTGAAGGAAGACAAAAGCTGCAGGCCCAACCTGTTTCCAGCAATATTTACCTCCACTTCTTGTTCTTACATCACCCTTCTTGCCCAAGAACCTGAATCAAAGTGAACAACACTGATCAGCAACTGCAATGATGAGTTCTGAACTCTTGGCCTTTCCACAAAAGAGAGGGGAGAGCAAAAAGAGAGCTCCACTTCAGGAGGAGTTACATTAAAACACACAGATTTTAAACAGACAACAGGTTGCATGAAAAAAGGGAAGGTCAAAAATAAGCAGGTCTTCATTGCATGGATGCACAGATAATAAGATCTAGGATCACCCTTCATCCCAAGTCTAACAACAAAGCAAAATCCAAATGTTCTTGAGGATTTCCCTTGTAGCAGAGCAAGAAAACCACTACAAAAGCCTTGTTGGAGCTCTAGCCTCCAACCCAAGAGATTCTACAACATCCCCATCAAAAAGCAGCCCAAGAGGGATGCTTATCATTGGGTGGGCATGTTCTTTCCTGCTGTCTCCTCCCAGGCAGGAGATGCCTGTCAATCCACTTAGAATCATAATAGTTTGGGTTGGAAGGGACCTTAAAGATCATCAAGTTCCAACCCCCTGCCATAGGCAGGGACACCTCCCACTACATTAGGCTGCTCAGTGCCACTTGCAGGAGACCACCATCTATTAGTGACACCTCAATGCAAGATATGTACAGTTTAAAAATGTGACATTCAATGAAATGAGTCTGTAAGTCAGTGTTTCTAAGGTTTTCTTTGAACCCTTACTATCAAAAAGCACATATTATGGCTGTATTTAGTTTTGAGCTTCCTTATTCTTTTTGTGAGATGACTTCCAGGATCTGAAACAAGGAGGAGTTGCTTCTGAAAAGTACTGTTTCTTTCAACATGGCATCAACTGTTGACAACTTCCAACACACAATGAAAAATAAACTGATTACACTGCCAAGTCCTGTACTGAAACTCCTCTGCATCTCATACCTTAAAGTGATGAGGTGGGTGCACATTCATGGTTTTGTCCCAGCTATTTCAGGTGGTCTTCCAAGTACAGGGTTCTCCCCAGGGTTCCCCTGCTGCTGAATTCCACTCACCATGGAATTCACTTCTTGAGCAGATTAGAGTCTCTTGACAGACAATCCTTCAGTACAGAATTTGGCAGCTTTAGTAGATGCTTAAGGGTTTGTTTTCAGTCTGTGAAAGACTTAAAAACTTCACACAAATGCTCCTTTCTCCTGCTTTTTCACCAGGACATTTTTTAAGAGCCAACAGGGCAAAACTTCTGATAGGAGTTAAAGCAGTTTATATTTTATCCTTTGTTTCCTAGCCAAAGGTATTTGGCAAAAAAAAAAATCCCAACACAAAACAAAACCAGGAAACAACCAGGACATAAACCTAAAAGGTAAAAATATATAAGGTAGTTAAAACTGTGTGTGAAGCTTCAAAGTAATCACAGCATTGTAAATATTTTAAGTACTCTGATTACTGAAGTTGGTAACATGCATTCCAGTCATCACAACTTCCTTGGTACAGAAGGGAATGACATTAGACAGGTCATATGAACAAAATTTCTATGGCAGCTAGGTCACCAAAGCAAGAAAATATTCTCTTTATTAAAAAAAGTACAAATTGGGGGGGAAAGGAGAAAAAAATAAGGGGGGGAAAGGAGAAAAAAATAAGGGGGGGAAAGGAGAAAAAAATAAGGGGGGGAAAGGAGAAAAAAATAAGGGGGGGAAAGGAGAAAAAAATAAGGGGGGGAAAGGAGAAAAAAAATTCATGTACAGGTGGGTATTTTTTCTGAAGATGCTTTTTTAAAAGGAGAATAAAAAAGAAGGTGATGGGGAGAAAGGCATTTGTTTAGATTAACTTGGAAAAAAAACCCACATTTGTTTTCAGTAAGATTAAGCAATCCAGTACTTAAGTCTTCAGAAAGTTTGCAAAAAGCACCAAAATCTAGCTAGAACACACCACAAAACATGAAGGCTACTGCCTCTGCAAGACCCACCTGGCCACACCAGTACCCACAACCATTTCCTTAGCCAAAGAGGAAGCTAAAGGCTGAAAAGGGAACTGGTGGTGCTTCAAATAAAAAGTTTTTAAACACTTACCTTTCTTTGAACACCACCTATTGGCTATAATGTGAGTGAGCCAGAAAAGGGTACACATAGACAGATGCTGCCCAGTCAGAAACCAGTAACAAGGCAGTATTTACTGTTCAATTAAAATAAAAAAAAAAAAAGTACCCAATTTCCCATTTTCTTCTGCTGGGAGAGAGAGAGGTGGGAGGCAAAGGGGAAGAGTTGAATACAAAAGCCACAGCAATTGGATTCCAACCAAAAAGATATCAGCAGAGTCACTTTCTGGTGGGACTTCTAAGATTAGTCAAGGTTATACAAACAATATCCTCCCAGCAAAGTTTTGTTTGTGTCAATAGGATTAAAGAGGTGAGGTTAATACCATACAAAAACTTAGACACATTTAAAGCTTTTCTTAGTGCCAGTGATATCCCTCCTATCTTCTATGCCACTACTGTCACCTGAGATGCAGAGCTCCAGGGAAGCAGCACTATGTTGTTAAAAAAGAGAAGAGAGCACTATTCCCTAATGTGCAAGCTCTTTACATGTAGAAATAAACATTTATTTCCATTTTCACTCAGAAATTGTTGAATTGCAGAGAGTCCAGCAGGGGCCACTATGTCTTTTATGAGGGAAGGCTGAGGAACCAGACAACCTGAAGAAGTCACTTTCAACCTCAACCATTCTCAGCTTCTGTGAAGATGCCAAGATCATATTTCCCTCACTTTGACTTGATCATGAAGGGGACTTTGACAGGTTATACATAAAAATCAGGAATACTTATTCCTCCAGCAAACAGAAGGTTAAAGTGACAAGGATAAAACCTGCACCAACAGCCCAAAAGTTGAAACCTGAACACTTCAGCTGCACTGAACACAGGTACGTGTTCTTCTGGAGTAAAAATATGATTGAGTTCACTCTTCCTTTCCTTTGTCAGTATCCTCAATAACAGCATCTTGAACTCATTTCATTTCCTAACTACTAATCATTGAAGGACAAACACCTCAAGAATTGGTACAGTTAACAAAAACAAGCAGCACTTCATCACAGGAAGCTTTTGAGAAAGATGCTGGAAAGATTGCTAACCAATAATCCAAACCAAACTTAGGGCTACACTCACAGGGTATATGAGTAACTAAAAATGTCACCAACTGCCTTTGCCAGTCCCTTGCTTGTTGACAGAGTCGAGCTCCCTTGGAGCTACCTCGTGCCTTCCCGCCCCACTGCACACAAACCCCCCTCAGATACTCACCTTGGCCAATGTAACTTGCCTAAAACAGCTCTTTGCTTCCTCTTTTTCAACTAATCACATTCCTTAGGAACTGAAAACATATACCCTTGCCCCATTTTTGGGGGGAAAAATGCTCCCAGATACAACCTTTTGTCTCCTTTTGCTGTTTCCTTCTATGATTCTATGACTGTGCTCCTCATTTCTTCCTCCCAGAGTCCCCAGAACACCCTGCAATGCCATCAGGATCCCCTCTAGAAAGCACAGGGGCCACCACTGGTGTGACACACAACAGCAGAGAATAATTCTCCTGCATCAATCTTCTACATACATCTTTTAATTTTAGCACTTACTCTACCTACATCAGAAAAAAAAAAATCAGTTAAACAGGTTTTATTTAAGGCAACCTCGATATGTTTGTTACTGGAGAGGACTCATTTGTAAATAGAATACAGGAAAAAAAAAAAAAGTGTATATGAAAAGGTTCCTGCTTATTTTTCCAATAATAAAAAACCCCGTAAGTACACAGAAAACATTTAGGAATGAGATTCTAAAGACGTGGCAAAGGAAGAATAAACTATTTCTTAGAAAAACAGCTATCTAGAGAAGAGACAAGTTTCTCCTCACCTTTTAAGTGACCCTGCAAATCAGAAGTGAGTTTTACCCAGCAGTAAAATAAGAGATAATACCTGTCCTGTCCTAAAGTCCATAAAATCAGCCTGGAACAAAACAGTTTTAAAGGAAAGAGAAACCATGCATGGAAAGGGCAGGCCAAAATTCTGAAGCCTGAGGATGGCAGCTTGATTGGCAGTTTACTCAAGTTAATGAAAAGCCTCCAACACCCACAGCCTTCTGTGGGTTATGAAACAGGTTCCTGCAGAGGGAAATGTTCCAAGTCACACCATATTTTGATCCCTAATTGCCACCACTGCCTGGGAAGAAATCCCTGGAGTAAAATAAGAGAACAAATACAATCATCTCACTCTCTCATTTCAAAAATTGCATGAAAAGGGACAAGAAAAGAAAGTTATTGAAGAGAAGTAGATTATTCCCAGCTGTTACCCTCAAATACTACAGCTGTTGGTGTCACTGCAGCTAATGACCAGTTGCACTTTTTTTCAAAGACTCTAACACAGTATGACCATTGTAATCTACATCAAATCAAAACTTGGCAAGCATCACGGAAAAAAAAGACTAAAAAAAATTGGGGGGGATTTCTGGTGTTTGGGGGGGATTGGAAGGGTTTTTCTTGTGCATTCAAATAGTGTCAATTGTGTTAAACTGCTTATAAGCAGTAAATAAAACGTATGAAATCACTGAAGTTGTCTTTTCCAGTATAAAAAACAGAATTTATCCATGAAATTTCTTTTTGAAAAGAGGGGTGCGGTAGAACTACCTTAAGTTCAAAGTGGATGATGAAACACCTTTTCTCTGAAGCTGACAACAGGGTGGGCTTTACCATAGAATATAGAATCATATTTATATGAATATAGAATCATAGAATAGCTTGGATTGGAAGGGACCATGAAGATCATCTAGTTCCAACCCCCCTGACATAGGCAGGGACACCTCCCACTAGAAGCTTTTGGTTCTTTCTTAACTGGCCTCTACATGACCCAAATCAGATTTTTCAAATACAAAACTGCAAAGAAAGGGTTAAAGTAGGAAAAAAAAAAAAAAAAAATCAAAAAAAACCCAAACACATATATAGATGCAGAAAGACATTTCAGATGTAACTCACTACTGGAGCATTACTCCTTGACAGATGGAGAAAAAGCTAGCATGCCTTCCCACAGAAAATCTCCTCAGAACCTGGAATGTACTATTTCAAGTAATTTCATGTAATTTCTAGAGAAAATAGAAGAGCATATGTTCCTCTCTAGCCATGTGCCTTCCCCTCCAATATCACCCTTACAGAACTTTAGAGAAAGACATCACAAGTTCCTGCCTTGCTCCTAGTTACCAAAGAAATTTCTAATTTATTAACAAAACCACTGTTCTTCTTACCAATTTCTCCACCTTAAGCACATGAAAACACTTCCAGAAGAATTTCAAATAATTCAGAAAGACCTAATCATACACGGCATATACCCATATGCCCAGAGAGGTTGTTGTGGAGTCTCCTTCTCTGGAGACATTCAAAACCCTGGATGACTTCCTGTGTGACCTGGTCTAGGTGTTCCTGCCCCAGCAGGGGGATTGGACTAGACAACCTCTCAAAGTCCTTTGAAATCCCTGATATTCTGTGATCCCCTTAGGAATTAAACTGTGATTTAGTAACAAGCAACAGCAAGAGAATAAAAATAAAACATCCCTATCCAAAGAAGAGAGAAACAATTGCTAAATGCATTTAAACATTGAACATTGCAATGGAAAACAAGATTCTTTCACTCACTTTAAGCCATTTATCTAGACCAATAAGGACTTCTTTCCATGTGATGTTAAACTTCACAACAGGAGTAACTCAGGAACTTGGCTGTATCCGGCCACGTGGTTACTGAGCTGTCACTATCAGCAAGTTACAAAATAAAAGGTTTTAAAAAAAATAAAAATAAAAAAAATCATACCACTTACTTTCAAGGCCACTGACAAAAGCTTAAATTAAAAACTAAAAATCTAATCACACAATAAATTAGGCCAAAAAAACCTGTGGTTGGAGTTCTTTTAATTAAGAACAATGCCCAAAGTGAGTGTCAGCCTGGCTGCTGCAGCATCACATCTGCACAAGCCATTATTCACACGTGTTATTTTCACCATTCCCATCACAAGTTCAAAGTGCACTTCCTTTCTTGTGGCAACACTTTGTGCAAGCTTAATTTTTGTATTTTTGTATAGCTAGCAAGGATCAGAGCCAATATTCTAGCAGAATTTGCTCCACAGCAGGTCAGTTTTATTGTTTTTTCTCCACACTGTGCAACACTCAGAATAACTCAAGGAAAGTCTTTTGGCCAATCCAAATCTTAGGTAAAATACCTAAGCTGCACACTTCCAACAGATAAGACAGAAAAAAAGAATACAAAGTAGAAGACCAGCACTGCTATAAAGATACTTGTCTCCATCAGCACATGTTTAATGCCAATTTTGAAAGCCTTGTAATGCATCAGGCTTGAATGACTTTATTAAGCCATGAGCACCTATCTCAAAGATAGAAAAATAATCACTATCATGGCTAAGATTTAATGCAACTACATTTTAGCATAGCTTTTCCCTTCTTTCTTCCTTTACCACAAAGATTTTGTATAATCTCTATGCAAACTAGGTTCTGTACTTTTTATGTTTAGATTTTAAGGTGGGGATTTTAATGCTCACTCATCTGTGGTGAACTTCATGGTTTGTTTTTTTTTTTTTCCAAACAAATACTGCCAGTTTCATCTTCCCTCCCATTGCTAACTAACTTCTAGGCTTGGTTAAGAAGCAAAGCATCAGTGCCTTAGACTAACTCTTGTTTGGAGTTCACAAAAAAAGCATCACTGTCTATGCTGGCCCCTCAGAGCTTTTTTCAAACCAACAGTCATGCTGGGAATCTTCAACATCACTGCAAAGCAATCAGCAAGCAGCAGATGAACTGCAAAAAGAGACATCCTTCTGTAACAAGCTGGGTAGAGCTTGAGCAGCAGAATCATAGTGGAGTTATTGAGTGATAAGAAAGCTACAGTGTCAGCAGCTGGCAGCAGAACACGCTTCCCCTATTCTCACCTGCTTCCCTAGGCACCTACAAATGCCCATAGATGCACCATGTGCTCAGTGAACCTCTTGCATTGGCTAAATGCACAGAAATCACAACCACCAGGCAGCTCGTAGGTCGCTCAACATATTTAGCTCCAAGTATAAGAGCAGGAAAGAAAGAAAAATCTGCAGAAAAGTTAGAAAAAGGAACAAGACAGGGAAAGAAAGGGCAAGAGTATTAAAAAGAACTCACTGAAAAGGAAGCTGCAACAGACATTTGGGACAGCACAGCTTTATTCCTAAGCAATCCTCTTTATTCCTAGACAATCCTCAAGCTAAGTGTTTTCAGAAACTTCATTAAATACAACAAAAAAAAAAAAAAAGGAAGAATACCATCAATGCCTCAAACACACGCAAACCCCAGACACACACAGAAATTTACTTCTAAATAAGACCTCTGGTAACTTTCCAGTCTTTTCCATCCCTTCTCAAGCTCCAAACATAAATGGTGTTAGTTGGAAATGAATTCAAAGTAGTGTTGGCATCGTAATTCAGCCTTAAATAAGGCAGTCATGTTCTCCTCACACAGCAGTGTTGCCATATCAACATTAACATGCCTAACCTTGCTTGCAAAAATAGGTCTCATAGATGGTAACTCCTTGATAATCATTTACATGCATTTTCAACTGATTGAAAGTGTTATTTCCAAAGTAGCAGCTTTCTAGGGGGGAGTAAGAGTGGGAAAAAGTAGCTCAGATTTTTATCTTGAAAACTTTACCATCATAACATTCTGAGAAACAGAGAGACAGTAATTGCTATCTCCTGTCTCTCTCTTCATACAACAATTACAGAATCATAGAATAGTTTGGATTGGAAGGGACCTTAAAGATCATGGAGTTCCAAACCCCCTGCCATAGGCAGGGACACCTCCCACTACATCAGGCTGCTCAGTGCCTTGTCCAGCCTGGCCTTGAACACCTCCAGAGAGGGGGCATCCACAACCTCTCTGGGCAACCTCTTCCAGTGCTTCACCACCCTCACTGGAAAGAATTTCTTATGTCAAGTCTAAATCTACCCCCTTCCAATTTACATCCATTCCTTCTAGTCCTCCCATCCAATATCATATTAAAAAGTCCTTCCCCTGCCTTTCTGTAGGACCCCCTCAGGTACTGAGAAGTTACTCTGAGGTCCCCTCTGAGCCTTCTCTTCTCCAGGCTGAACAACCCCAACTCCTTCAGCCTGTCTTCATAGGGCAGTTGCTCCAGCCCTTTGACCATCTTCGTGGCCTCCTCTGGACCTGCTCCAACAGCTCAATGTCCTTCCTGTGTTGAGGGCTCCAGATCTGGACACAGTAACACCAGGTGGGGTCTCACCAGAGCCCAGTAGAGGGACAAAATCCCCTCTCTGCATCTGCTGGTCACACTCCTCTTGATGCAAACCAGGATTTGGTTGGCCTTCTTGGCTGCAAGTGCACACTGCTGGCTCATGTTGAGTTTGTCATCAACTGACACCCCCAAGTCTTTCTCTTCAGAGCTGCACTCAAGCCACTCTCCACCCAGCCTGTGTCTGTGCTTGGGATTGCTTCCACCCAGGTGCAGGACCTTGCACTTGGCCTTGCTGAACTTCACGAGGTTGGCTTGGGCCAAATTAAAGCTGGGTCTCTCCAGCTTAGAGGAGACTGAGGGGTGACCTCATTAATGTCTCTAAACATGTAAAGGCTGAGTGCCATGATGGAGCCAGGCTCTTCTCAGTGACCTCCAAAGATAGGACAAGGGGCAACGGATGCAAACTGTAACACAGGAGGTTCCACAGAAATATAAGAACAAACTTTTCCCCAGTGAGGGTGACAGAACAGTGTCCCACGTTGCCCAGAGAGGTTGTGGAGTCTCCTTCTCTGGAGACATTCAAACCCCACCTGGACGCATTCCTGTGTGACCTGGTCTAGATGTTCCTGCCCTCATAAGGGGATTGGACTAGATGATCTCTTGAGGTCCCTTCCAATCCCTGATATTCTGTGTGAAAGCAGAAAGAGCATAAAGGGGTATGGCCACCAGCAATAATACAAACAAACCTACAGCATGAGTGGCAGGTCCCTCTGAGAGATGTGCACTTAGGCCAACTAGGCTACA
This sequence comes from Turnix velox, assembly GCA_013400935.1. Classification (NCBI taxonomy): domain Eukaryota; kingdom Metazoa; phylum Chordata; class Aves; order Charadriiformes; family Turnicidae; genus Turnix; species Turnix velox. Next base: position 5,584 of record VZTY01012881.1, on the reverse strand, counting down.
CACACACTATAATATTTTTCAGAACTGGGATGATAACTGCCATCATTATTGATTGAGCAGCCATAAAATTACCTTTTAGGGAGGAAAGTCAAGGCAAATGACCAATTATCAGAAGAGGAAATTATTTCAGGGTTCAGGTAAGGAAGCCATTATGCAATTGGGACTTGAATTTGACTGGCAAAACCACACACAAAAGAATCTAAGAAAGCACCTTTACACAAACATGATTTGAAGTGGCTTTTACTTCAGAAACTTGTGGCTTCTTTCACGGCACTCTTGAAAGAAGTGTCAGCTTAACTTTGTATGTTAAAATACTCTTAAGGAAGTACTTTTCTTCACACTCTTCAAAGCTACAAGGAGGAAACTGTCCACTGCTACATACATGCTGCTTTAACATCACTGGGAAGCTTTGAATGACTTAAGATTCATCTTCAAATGGAGTAACAACTTGAAATTATAACTCTGCTTTTGTACTTCAAGTACGTGCCACTCAGCAAGATAGAAGGAATTTGGAAAAAAAAGGAAAACAGAAGCCAAACTTTGGAGTACCCATGTAGTTATTTGCTGACAGAAAACTCCTTTTGAAATACCAGCTGGGAAGGAAGACATGAAACTACAAAAAAAAAAAAAAAAAGAACTTAAAATATCAAGTTATGTAATCAAAGGTAAATCTATTCTGCATTTGATCTTCCTGCAAGCATAGCTGTGCAAGATCCATCATCTCTAAGTGGCAAGCACATGGTGGAAGCAGATACCATTCAATTAGGGAATGGATAGCAGAGAGGAAACAACTGCTCTCTATGACATCCCCCTATGGAAAATGACCTCAACTGGTTCATTTTTTCCAATCAAGTTCAATGTTGATAACATCCAGTGTTAACTCCGCTTGTTTCTCACCACCATCACCATTATCAAAAGCACTAGGTCTCCTGGTTGGAAAAAAGAGCTGGTTAAAGCTGTCTTCTCTTACCTATGTGGAATTAAGACACACACAAAAGGTTATCACACAAGCAAGTAAGTTTGTTCCTCACCCTGAGGCTCAACAAGCCTCTTTCAACACAGAGAAAAGCCTCCCACCTGTGCAGTGCAGCAATAACCACATAAGAAAGACATCCTTCAGCATGAGCACCATTTTTCCCCCTCACACCTGTACAGCAAAGAACTTGTTTTGCTAAAGGGCTCATTAACAAAGTCATCTTCATGATTAAGAGGCTCAGCAAGTTCACAAATCAAAATAAATCACCAGCTTTATTACACAAGCATAACTGTCACACACTGTACTCTGGTTTTATTTCAGTATCCCTTCCAAGATTTAAACACTCACCTCCAATAGATGCAGGTTTATGCAGTGTAAACTAAAGACTTCAATACCCAAGAAGCTTCCAGCTGACACAACCAACTGGTCTTACAACTACTAACTTAGCTCTGACCATGAGATAAGAACAATGTAGTTATGTATAAGAAAATCACAAGCAGACCTATTTTTTTTTATTCTCCTGAGCAATCAGAAAGCTGTGCAATCCTATTGAGTTGCTCTCAGCAGCATCTCGTGAAGGTACTTCACCAAAGCTAAGGTGGAGGAACAATCATCACTTCAAACCCAGGTGAAGGTGTGTAGAGGAGAGTAGATAATCCCCAGAGGAGAGCAGATAAACCTGTGCAGCCATATTTAGTTGCTCTCAGCTGCACCTCATGAAGGTACTTCACCAAAGCTAAGGTGGAGGAACAATCATCACTTCAAACCCAGGTGAAGGTGTGTAGAGTAGAGCAGATAATCCCCAGGTGCACCAATGCCACCTCTCTGACATAACTGAAGGCAGATTCTCCAGTTACTAATACTTAAACCCAGTAGCAAGCAAGCAAGTAGATTCCCAAGGGATAAACTGATCAAAAGAAAAATAGAGTCAGAGTCTGACTCTTATGCCAACAGGAACAACTCCATCCTTTCCTTCACAGATATTAAATCACCCCCAGAAAAGGGGGACACACAACCATTGTATCTACTTTCATTAGACTGCTGTGACTATCCAAGTCACACTGGTTCTTTTCCCAACACTCAGACTAAAATATCTACCAAATTCAGCCATGCTACTGACATTCAGGTCATCAGACCAACACTGAAAAGCCATGGAAGAGAAGCCCAGTGCTTCCAGGATACACCCATGATGGAAAAATTGCTTCAGGGGGTGAGAGAGGCAGGCTTCTGCAATGCACCCAGGATGAAACCCAGCCCGCAGGGAGCACAGGTCTCCCTGGACTAATGGGAACTCTGAGCTTAAATGCTGATTCTGGTTATTGACAGCAATTTTACCTTCCACAAATGTGAAATTAATACTGATGGCTAACATATTGATCATGAGCAGACATTCATATTAGATTACAAACAACTGCCAGCCTGAACATTAGATGACAGTGGCATGGCTTGAAATTCAGCAGAAACCAGTGTCTAGGTTTTATCAATGTTGTCAATTGCTGATCAAACACAAGGCACAAGAGGAAAGGAGACTGCCAACCACATTCACAAAAGCCACTGCAGGAGTCCATCTAAACAGCTGTGAGAGGATTCCATTAAAAAAAAACACCACTCTCCTTCAGAGAAAAGAAAAAAGGGAAAAACAAATCACAAAAAAAACCCCACTCTCACAAACAAACTACTCAAAAGCACACAACCATCTGACCTACCCTGAAGAATCAAAACAATCCTTGTACCTAGATAACAGCCAGACTTCCAAGAAATACTGCCTTCACCTCTTCGTATATTATTACTCCAGCTCACTTTCAAAGTTTTTATTTAGGATTACTCTGCTTTAGAGCAGTATTTCTAGAAGACAGTAATGCAACACTGAATATTCTGAAGAGGTCAAGTAACATGATCCACAGCTTTTTTCTCCAGGTCAGTGGGATTCAAATCTTGCTAATGTCAGTAGTGCCCAAAAGCTGTTGACATCAGACAGCTGTTATGTGACCCATGAGGAATGAGCCAGTATCCTTGCTCTAGATTTTCCTGCATAGGTATTCCTACCTTGACAAGAACAACCAAGCCCCTTTCTGTCTGGCAAGTCTCAAGAGTTAAAAGCAGGGTGGATAAGGAGTAGCTTTCTCAGCACTGAAGGAGAACAGGAACTTGGAGACAGCTCTGTCTGGGTAAAGGGTGCCTCAGATCTCTAACAAAAAAGCAAGGAATTACAACTCATAAATCCATCAAGTCAGCATTTGCCACAACAAGCCTGGATCCTGCAGACTGCTGAAGGCACAGGTTATGGATTTGCAGCCAACACACCATCCAAAGGTTGGTTCCTCCACTGGATCACAAAATCCACACTAAAGGTGACTTAATTTCAATTATAACATATGTACCAGCTTAACAAGGCCACAAGAGTAAATCAAATAAGTGCTTCTCCAGATTGTAGGAGGACCTTTCCCTCCCACCCCCTTGAACACAACAGAACACAATTGCATCAGCATCACTGAAACTTAATTTGCTTCTGAAAACTTAATATTACAGACTTTAATTTCTTCTTCACACCGTTTGTTGCAGGACAGTTTCAGATCCAAACATTTCACTCCAACTGTCAAATGTAATCAGGCACAAGCTGCAACACAGAGGTGGGGAAAAAAACTTGTAAATATTAGTGGTTCCCAAGCCTTTTACTCACAAAAGCACCATTTATTTTTAATTCAAATCATTTTTAGGCCACGTTTAGACCATTCAATAAGGCAAAGAGAACACAAGATGAAGCCTTTGCCTATAGAAATGCCCACTACTCCATATATTTGAGTTTTTGAAGCATAGGGAGACAAAAAGAGAAGCCAAAGCCATAAGCCATCTGCAGCAAGATGCCAAATGTGTAACCTCCCCAAACCCACCTCACTGTTACACAATCGTGTGGAGCCAGGATTCCTATCAGCCAGCCTGGAGCTGTGTTAGGAGGAGACATCTCCTGTCACACACCAGTAAATCAAATAAAAATAAAAGAAAAAAAGGAAAAAAAGCCAACCAAACACAAGAAAAAACAAAACCACACGTGCAAACTGGGAGTTTAATCTAGAGCCTGCACACATGTGTTAAACCCATTTCCTTCCCAAGTCAGGTTGTACCTCACCATCAGCAGAATACCCCATTTTCCTCTTTCAAATACCAAGGCTTACAAAGTACTTGCACAGGTGCCTTTATTTTTGGGGTTGGTATTACCACGCCTTACTCATTTAACACTGCAAAACAATTTCAGTTACTCATCTTGAAAAGGCACAAATCCACAGGAATGAAGCAAAGTCATCTTTTACCTAGCTCTATTATTGTTACCACCAATTGCTTTCTTACACAATTTCCTACAAAAGGCAGTGTGAAATGTCTGATGTAGCAAAGAATAATCCTATTGAGGATCAGTTTGCTGTGTGCTACTCTCTTCAGATGCTATTTTAGGAGCTTAAAAGGATTTCAGTATTTATTAAGGGACTGAAGCAGTCAAATCTTCACCTCTCCAGTGACACAGTGACAGAGAGATGGACACCTAAGCAGCATCTATGAGTTCTTCTGTCTGACTCAGTTTAAAAGTTGATTTATTATTATGTTGAATTATTAAAAAAAAAATTAACTCTACCTACTGCCAAGTTTTCCAAGAATTGGGTGTTTTGAGATGTGAAAACTGCAAAGAGCAATTACTAACAAACCACATTAAGAGAGTTTTGTAAATAAGAGAGGTATTTCCTACTCATTGACTTGAGCCAAAGGAAGTTCTGACACTAAAGATGAGAACATATAGTCATGCGCCAAGCCCAAAGCAGATTTTGCAAAACAATAAAAATTCAGGCATACATATTTATAAGGAAGTCCCACCAAAAGGGTGGTCATTTGTGGCTCCTACAGAAGAGAGCCATCAGCCAAATCTAGCAGTTTCAGGCTTCTAAAGCCTACTCCTCATGTGAAATAAGCAACTAACTACATCAACAAGCTGTGAATATTTTAAATACTGCAGGATAAAAAAATGAATTCCCAAGTCATTCCTTAAAAATTATGATTGTGCTTGTAACTGCAACACTAACAACTGAAGACCTACAGTTTTCATTGGGTGAGGGAGGGAAAATTAAGAGGGGAAAATTCAAAATCATTATTGTGCTTGTAATTGCAACACTAACAACTGAAGACCTACAGTTTTCATTGGGTGAGGGAGGGAAAATTAAGAGGGGAAAATTCAAAATCATTATTGTGCTTGTAATTGCAACACTAACAACTGAAGACCTACAGTTTCATTGGGTGAAGGGGGTTGGAATTAAGAGGAAAAAAGGCATAACTAGGTAAGTATAAATATAAAAATATAAATAGCACACTTCTCCAACTATTTACATTGAGTGTTGAGTTTCAGTGTAGGATAAACAGATAACACAAAAGTATAAACACAACACAAAAGTAGACATATACATATATATATTCCAAAGACATTTCAGTTTCCATCCTCCTATGTTCTGGAAGGATGCACAGTGCATCTAGGGTATATGCTGCCCACTATAACACTGTACTGGCATACAGGGATGAAATCTGCTGTATCCAGGCATATCTCGCTAGGTGGAGGGCGGAAAACAGAGG
>VZTY01012880.1:8751-19659 GCA_013400935.1 Turnix velox | reverse complement strand
ATAAGAAAGAAATTGTTTCCTGTGAGGGTGGTGAGACACTGGAAGAGGTTGCCCAGAGAGGTTGTGGATGTCCCCTCAATCCCTGGAGGTGTTTAAGGCCAGGCTGGATGAGGCATTGAGCAACCTGCTGTAGTGGAAGGTTTCCCTGCCCATGGCAAGGGGTTGGAACTAGATGATCTTGAAGTTCCCTTCCAACCCAAACCATTCTATGACTGGTGGCTCAGTGTGTGTAGTTAAAGGCACCTGTCTTTCTCTAAGTAGGTTTTTAAGAAAAAGCAAGCCCAGGGTGTGCTCCAGAACAGCATTTTTTTCCCTCCTTACCAAGGAGGGGTGTCCAACTGGACATTCTCTGTGCTCAGTGTTCAGTGATTTGTCTCAGCTGTTATTTCTCATGTGTTGCTGTCTTTCTGTGTTACATAGACAGACCAACAGCCCAAGTACGAGGCCAGCCTGTACATGTATCTTTACTTTGTTGCCTTTATCATCTTTGGATCATTTTTCACCCTCAATTTATTCATTGGTGTCATCATTGATAACTTCAACCAACAAAAAAAGAAGATAAGTATTACATGTTTCATTTTCATAACATTTCATTGTTACCAAGCATCCAGCAAGTGTGTGCGAGGGGAAATACAACTGTCAGAAAATTCCCATAGTAATAGGGAAAAAAACCCAAACCAGCTGCTATGTTTTCTTTCTATTCAAAATAATGAAATGATGGGCTTTGCTTTTTAAGAAATTAGAAGGAATTTAAACTTATATTGAGTGTCTGAGTGTTCTCCACATCCTGTACAGCCAGATGATAAGCTGTACCTCAAAGTAGTGTGTTTTTTGGTCACTGGTACCACACAAAGCTGTGTGAAAATTCTTATTCAAGGAAGAAGAGAATATATAAAAGTACTATTATAACATTTGATAACCAGGTAATGTATAAATGTGGAGAACTTCTCAGATTCAAACAGACCAGTGCAAGTTGAATACTGGTATCAGGATGGTTACTGTATTTAGGGTTTGGCAATGAATATATAGTTCATAAAAACTAGGTTCTGCAATACTGGGAACTAAAGGATTTGAAAGCTTGGTTGTAACCAGTTCTCTTTTTGTTATTATACCTTGGAGGTCAAGACATTTTCATGACAGAAGAACAAAAGAAATACTACAATGCCATGAAGAAACTGGGATCCAAGAAACCACAAAAACCTATACCTAGACCAGCGGTAAGAACTTCTTTTATCCTCTGCTTTTGGGATGAAATATTAACTGTCACAAAGTTCTTCACTCAAAAATAGTTGGAACCTGATTTAAGTCAGAGCTTCATTCTGAATTGAAATGGCTGCATATTTCTTTTCTCATTTTATTATACCAGAGGAAGGAGGAAATCAAAGAACCTGAAGAAATGGAAGCTTATTGGGTTTTGAGGGGTAAAATTATAGAATCATAGAATGGTTTGGGTTGGAAGGGACCTTAAAGATTATCTAGGTCCAGCTATAGGCAGGGAAACCTCCCACTAGACCAGGCTGCTCAGTGCCTGTCAACTAGACAGTGCTTCTAGATTTTTCAGCCTTCTGCTTGATTGACTATTTTGGGGAGAAGAAGGAAATGGAAGGGAGGAAAAAGGAGGAAAAGTTACCTTTTTTTTTTCTCCCCACAGAACAAACTTCAAGGTCTTGTGTTTGATGTTGTAACCAAGCAAGCCTTTGACATCACCATTATGGTTCTCATCTGCCTGAACATGGTCACCATGATGATAGAAACAGATGACCAGAATGAAATGATGCAAAATATTTTGTACTGGATCAACTTGGTCTTTGTTGTCCTTTTCACTGGAGAATGTGTCTTAAAAATGTTTTCTCTCCGTTATTATTACTTCACTGTTGGCTGGAATATTTTTGATTTTGTGGTTGTTATTCTTTCAATAGTAGGTAAGAAGTTTTTTTGTGTTCTGAATGGTAAAATGGATGAAATGCTTTGTATCTGACAAGTTTTGCAGAATAAGAGGAAAAGGTTCATTTTAGTTTCTCCAAACTGCATAATTTTTGTATTCTGAATAAAATATGGTAAAACTTTGCTTTGTATCCGACAAGTTTTGCAGAAAAGAAGAGAAGGTTAATTTTAGTTTCCCCTGTCTGCATAATTTTTTTGTTTTAAATGGAATATGGTAAAATGGATCAAATGCTTTGTATCTGACAAGTTTTGCAGAAAAGAAGAGAAGGTTAATTTTAGTTTCCCCTGTCTGCATAATTTTTTTGTTTTAAATGGAATATGGTAAAATGGATCAAATGCTTTGTATCTGACAAGTTTTGTAGAATAAGAGGAAAAGGTTGATTTTAGTTTCTTCTGACTGTTTTTGGGTTCTAAATATGGTAAAATGGATCAAATGTTTTATATCTGACAAGTTTTAGAGGAAAAGGTTGATTTTAGTTTCTCCTGACTGTGTAGGAAATAAGAAGTATAGAGTAGTGGCTTCCATGATAATTCTGTGTAAATTTTAATGCTCTTAAGTAGAATCATAAAATAGTTTGGATTGGAAGGGACCTTAAAGATCACAGAGTTCCAACCCCCCTGCCATAATAAGCAGGGAAACTATCAGGGAAAATACTACCACGGGAAAAAAAAAAAGAAGCTGAAATTATATGTAATAGATAAAATTTAACTCCGATTATGGTTTTAAGAGTAGAGTTGTTGTTTATTGTCATATTTTGTTGTAGAAAATGTGATCTCTGATGAAGTTACCACTTTGTTTTTTATCTTTCCCAGGTATGTTTCTGGCCAAGGTGATTGAGAAGTACTTTGTGTCCCCCACACTCTTCAGAGTTGTCCGCCTGGCCAGGATCGGGCGGATCCTGCGTCTCATCAAAGGGGCGAAGGGAATCCGCACTCTGCTCTTTGCTTTGATGATGTCTCTTCCTGCTTTGTTCAACATTGGGCTGCTGCTCTTCCTGGTCATGTTCATCTACGCCATCTTTGGCATGTCCAACTTTGCCTACGTGAAGAGGGAGGCTGGGATTGATGACATGTTCAACTTTGAGACCTTTGGCAACAGCATGATCTGCCTCTTCCAGATCACCACCTCTGCTGGCTGGGATGGTTTGCTGGCCCCCATCCTCAACAGTGGGGAGCCAGACTGTGACCCCCATAAAGATCACCCAGGGAGCTCTGTGAAGGGAGACTGTGGCAACCCATCTGTTGGGATCTTCTTCTTTGTCAGCTACATCATCATCTCCTTTCTGGTAGTGGTGAACATGTACATTGCTGTCATTTTGGAGAACTTCAGTGTTGCCACTGAAGAAAGTGCTGAACCCTTGAGCGAGGATGACTTTGAGATGTTCTATGAGGTCTGGGAAAAATATGACCCTGATGCAACACAATTCATAGAATACAGCAAATTGTCTGACTTTGCAGCTTCTCTGGATCCTCCTCTGAATATCCCCAAACCAAACACAGTGCAGCTCATTGCCATGGACCTGCCCATGGTGAGCGGGGACAGAATTCACTGCCTTGACATCTTGTTTGCTTTCACAAAGCGTGTCTTGGGGGAAAGTGATGAATTGGATGCTCTCAGAATACAGATGGAAGACAGATTTATGGCAGCCAATCCTTCCAAAGTCTCCTATGAACCAATCACAACCACACTAAAAAGGAAGCAGGAGGAGGTATCTGCTGTCATCATCCAACGGGCTTATAGACGTTATCTTTTAAGACAATCAGTAAAGAAACTTTCCTTTTTGTATCGCAGAGATGGGGTGGATCTCCTTCTTGAAAAAGATATGGTTATGGGGAGGCTGGGTGAAAATTCCCCCCCAGAGAAACTGGATATGTCTGCACCCTCTACATCTCCACCTTCTTATGACAGTGTCACAAAACCAGAAAAGGAAAAATACGAAGATGACAAATCAGAAAAAGAAGATGAGGGGAAAGACAGAAAAAGAAATAGAAAGACATAAAGAGGGTGTTCCCTGCCCAACCTTCCCAAGCCTGAGAAGATGACCTTTTTATCAATAGCAATCTTACTGGAGTATTATGCCAAAATTACAAGTTTTTACATAACTCCCCACTGCTGCAGTCAGTGCCTGGACCAAGACCCTTCAGTAGCAAACTCTCTCTGCCACAGGTGACCAACCTGCCAGAAGAATAGTTTTTATTATCAGCTGGCACTAGATGCAGAGGAGACACAAGATGTCTGTTCATTCAGACTGCAGGAACCCTTCATGGAGTGCAAAATTCCCAGTCCCAATTAAGTCTGTATTTTTTGTGGAGTAAGTGTATATCCACTGTGTACATTTCATCTCCTGTGCATGTTCTATGTGTGCCCATTGCTTTCACAGTCTCCTTTGCTTTCATTCACAAACTGCTGCTTGCAATTCTGCTGTGGTGAGGAAACAACTGAATGCACTTGCAGAGGAAGAGAGATGTCAGGAATTCAGAGTTAAAACCTCAGAACAGGAACACAGTTTTCTTCAAGCCACTTCTACATGTAGAAAATGAGTATTTCTGATTAATGAACCTCAGGATTTCTAGCTCAAATCAAGAGCAATTGGTAAAAACTACCAGTGTAGGCAGAGAGAACAAAACAAGGGAATAATTTCAACAGAAGAGAGGTTAGTAATTTTGTCTCTTGGTTTTCATGTGTTTAATACTTTCTAGCAATCCTTAATTTATTCTATGTTTCATTTCAGGTACAGTGATTTAAATAAATCATGCACAACTCTTGTTTGGAAAACTTAGTACTTTCAGGGTCCAAAATAGCTTGTAAATCCAAAGAGATTTAAACAGTTCTTTCCACAGAGCAGCTGTGAATGCCAAATTGCACCTCCAGGGAATTACTGATATAAAACAAGTGGTAGGTTGTTGTTTTTTTTTTTTTCTTCTTTTAACTGTAGACCCTGTGATTTCATCAGTAGCTTCCAAAGTCTGTTTACATGTTTTGTATTTCACATGAACACATCCTGCTTGAGACAAGGATTGAAACCATTTGTGTAAATCCATAGCAGTGTATGTTTTGGGACAAATATTGCCTTAATGTATACTTCAGGCTTAAATTTCCATACTTTGGAAGGATGGGACATTCCAGAGACACTAAATAAGTGCATCAGAAGTGGTTTACATTCCCTCCCCCCCAGTGTTTTAGCCAGGTTTCCACTGTATGAAAAGCTGAGATGACCAAAAGGACTGAGTGACATCAGGTTGCCATTCAGGTAACTTATTTTTATCAAGACTGGCTCTGTTTATCTAAGTTAAATATCCTGTGTTGATTAATGAATTGTTTTCCACAGTGGTATTTGTTTGAACAAACAGACAGTGACCTAAATACTGCATTTATTGTGCCAGATACATACCCTAGTAAGTGTAGCCTGTAACATTTCAATAGATAATATATCCTGTAATACTCCAAATAATTGGGAAGCTTTAACTACTGCATGCTTGCTGCTATTATCCTACAACTATTAAAGTCTAAGAAGGGAAAACTTGAGAGGTAAAAAGAACAAAACTGTTTGAGACCATCATTCCTCTTACTAGTAAGCAATAGTTTGCTGCTATTAGAGATTTTATTTTCTTTGAGTTTTGCAATCAGCAAATGGGCAGTAAATAACCAGAACACATGGGGTAATATATTTGCTTAAAATGTAGGGCTATTTAAAAAAAAAACAAAACAACTTTAATAATATTTATTAATCTATTCCTGTTGTTTTGAAAATAATTTTCTTTTATAACCTTTTATACTTGCAACAAACTACATGTCTTCATGTTGTTATTCTTACTGCTGTCTATCTGTGATGCTTCACTGCTGGGAAATGTAAGATACAGTGTGAATTGGTAATCACAACTTTCTGCTTGTTGTATTAAACCTATTTTAATATGAAATAATTTTAAAAGAAGATACCTTTTTCTGATCAGTAGGTGTGCCCTCCTATATGAAACAAGATAGAAGGGCTTCTTTTGAAATCATAATCCTGTCTGTCCATTTTCATGTTCATCTTCATCATAGAAATATTCCTTGCCTTTCCCACAGTTTGCTTTTCTTGTTTTCATTCTGTACTAGAAGTGCTTTAAATATAATTTATTTATTCATAATCTTTCCCTGTGAGAGTGGACAGTGAACCTGAGCAGTGGACAGAGGGAGAACTTGCTTTTCTTACAAAAGGAATTAAAAAAAAAGAGATGGGCTCCTGCTTTTATAGAAACTATTGGCTCGTAGTGTACTGATGAACTGCATGCAGGAAGTTGTTTTACCAAAAAATAACTACATTGCTAACAAGCCAAAAGAATAAAGATAAACTTTTTATGTACTTCTTTTAGTCCTTGTGATTATTATGCAAAGTTTGTACAGAGTAAGAAGTAGCTGTTGGACAAATTAAAAGGGAATCATTCTTGCAATGAGGCAGTGTTTTAGACATCTAGATCAAATCTTGCTTTATGACTTTGATTGATATTAATCTGTCATGATCTACTTGAAAAACAATGTTTATGTTGTCCTGACCAGAGAATTTTTTATAGAATTTGGGAAAGGATCCATTAAAACTATTTTTTTCAGGTTTTTCAGTTGCCTATAAAGATCCAAGGGTGATTGAGTCCAATGGAGGACACTTCCACCACCCTACTGAGCAACAGATCCTTGCTGACCCTGGGGTGGATGGTGTGGGGTCTGTCACCAAAACAGGGAGATAGAATCTAGCTCTTTTATTTTTAGAAAGAGGCCAGAAATAAGTTGCAGGGGCTGCTTGTATTATTCTGAAGCAGAAACATATGTTGCTGTGTACTATAAATACATAGGAAGGGTGTCTGCTCTGGTTGGTAGCAGCAAAGGATTTCTAATCTCCAGTGAAGCCTGACTGCATCCAGTAGAGGGCACAAACACCTTGTGAATGCTCACGGTGCTGTGCCTGCTGTCCTCAGCCCCAGGAATAACCAAGAAATATATCTTGCAGGCAGGGAAGAGAGAGCTTATTGCTTTCCAGAGTATTTATAGATCTAATACTCGATTTGTTCTAGTCAACTAATGAAGCTGCAACATTACAATTGATGTGTCACAGCTTTTGTGACTGCACTAGCAGGTTTTGGCTGTAGGTTCTGTTCCCTGTAGGACACATTGGCCCTATGTGCATTGGGTAAGGATTGCCACACTTACCTGAGCTTGCTAAAATAGAGCTGAAGGGTGTTGATGCACTGATCCACAGATAGATTTAGATTTGTTCATTTTATTCTTGGTGCACCTATAACTCAGCCACAACCTTCTAAAAGAATGATAGAATGGTTTGGGGTGGAAGGGACCTTAAAGATCATCTAGTTTCAACCCCCTGCCATGGGCAGGGACACCTCCCACCACACCAGGTTGCTCAGTGCCTCATCCAGCCTGGCCTTAAACACCTCCAGGGATTGAGGGGGCATCCACAGCCTCTCTGGGCAACCTCTTCCAGTGTCTCACCATATGGAATTTCTTTATCTGTCTCATAAATACCATGAATCATAATTAAAAATGCAATGATTTTTTTTGGACATAGGAAATTCTCACAATACTTATTGTGTAGTGTGTGTTTAGGAGGGCTCATGTAGCTTTCTGATGCATTAGAATACTCTGAAGTATCTGCAGTGTAGGAATATTTAATAGCTCACAAACCTCTGCATTAGCAGCATCATTTTCAGTGGGGGATGGTGCTCATCTCTTTCATTCTCTGGAGCAGAGCTGGGCTTTGTCTGTGTGATCCAGCAGGCAGTGCCTGTTACTTAGCAGATTTTCTTTTTCCCTTGCTGATCAGTGGGAGCTGTCAAACAGAGAAACAAACACATAAGCACATCCTAATGCTTGCCTTATAAAAAAATTGGGGAAAAAAAAAAGCAAACTACTGCAGTGTAACCCAAACAAAGCAAACTGCGGCACAGCCTCATCCCTCCAGAGAGGGAAAGCTGCTTCCTGAAGCACACACACCATCTCTACTGCAAGAAAAGCTTTTGATGAGAATAAGGAATGACACTTCATAAACAGTTTACAACAACCAAAAAAGCAGCAGTGCCAGCCCTGCTCTGCACTCACACTTTCTCTTGGCTCCAAAGCCCTGCTTTAAGAGCAATCGTATTCATCTTAATCCAGGAATCTGACTGGAAAAACCCCGCAGTGGGCTTTTCACAAAGTGAAAACATGAAATAGAACACAGTAAGCAATTTTCATGTTGAAAATGGTTATCTGTGACACTCAAAAATGACCAGAGGATGACATGCTGTTACTGCTCTTTGCAGTATTGCTTGGTACATACTGCTCTTTGCAGTATTGCTTGGTAAAACTGTCATGTTTGCAGCTGCCATAGCAACCCATCACGTGGCTCTCACTAATTGGCAAAATTCACGGTAGCTTAATGGCCAGATTCTGCAGCAACAATTGCATCAGTATCTGGTTTTAGTGCTTAGTGAATGCTCCAGCTGGTGTTCATGGTCTCAGGCAGGAAAAAATTAAAGTATTCTCTCCAGTAGCAGGCACTGTGGATCCCTGTAACCTTTCTGTTAAGTTCTTGATGGCTGTCATAGTCATCTAGGTTGGAAGTCAAATATGATCTTCCTGCAGCATTGAGAAGAGAAGGCTTAGAGGGGACCTTATAGTGACTTCTCAATACCTGAAGGGGGCTACAGACAGGCTGGGGTAGGACTTTTGAATAGGGTCCAGGATGGCAGGACTAGGAGTGATGGATGCAAATTGGAAGAGGAGAGATTTAGGCTGCAGAGAAGAAAGAAATTCCTTCCTGTGAGAGTGGTGAGACACTGGAAGAGGTTGCCCAGAGGATGCCCCCTCAATCCCTGGAGGTGTTTAAAGCCAGATGATCTTTAAGCTCCCTTCTAACCCAAACCCACTCTTTGAAAATGTGTCTATGTGTATGTACCCTACTTATTCACGTCTATTGTTATATAAACTTCTTAAATTATTTTGGAGTATAAAAATCTCCTAAATTTTCTTAAGATAAAGCTGGAAAGGTGCAATATTTCCTGGTACCAATTTGCACTCCAGTTTTTCTTTCCCTGTTCCGTCATCAGTTCCTTTGTGTGACGTGGAGATTTCACCCAGTTCAGACTGTAGTGGTGTGAATGGAGTCCTATTAAAAAAAAATCATCATGAAGTAAACAAAAAAATATTTTTCCCCCTGAAGGACAGGGAAAGTTTAAGTTTTCAGACCTTCCTAACTTTGTCAATAGGATACTTTCCCAAAAATTTCAGGACTGGTGAGTTAAAGGAAGTGAATCTGAAAGGTTTCCCCCTCTCAACAGTGTAAAAAAACCTAACCAAAGCATTTTTTAGAGCTGATTTAATTTACAGATTGTGGATGTGTCTTTGTGGAAGTTTCACATCAGAACAGGTAAGTTGTGTCCATGCAGAGCAGGACAGCAGCACTGCCCATATGCTTTGGATTATTCCTAAAAAAGGGAACTAATTTCTTCAAACGTTACATCCAGATGGATCCAATTTAGATGATGAAAACTATTGGCAGCCAGGGGGCTTGTGCAGCAGCTTGCCCTACAATTTAAATCAAACCGAATTACAGATTGACTAAAGGAGAAATATTTCTAAATTCTCTCTTCTAACTCTGTAGTCTAAATGAAATGACTTTTAGTATTTACCTTACAGTAAAAGGGTGGCCAGGCCCAGCTGGGAAAGGGAATCTCGGCATAAAAGAGCCGAAAAAAAAGCCGTTTTTTGGGGTCTTTGTAAGGCGGAGGAAGCGGCGAGGCCGGGCCCGGTGCGGGAGCGCGGGGCGGAGCCGCGGCCCCGGCGGCGGAGTGAAACGGACCGAGAGCTCCGCAGGGACCCCGCTCCCCTCACACACACAAACGGGGCTTCAAAGGGGCCGAAACACGTGGGGAGGCGCCGCTCCTTGTAATTAACAGCGGGTGTTAATTAGGTGTTAACCATGGGCTCACACCTGACGGCAGAAAAGCCTCGGAGCGCGGAGATGCGAAGGGGTCCCGTGGTGCTAAGGGGCAGCTCCGAGGGGGCTGTGAGCAGGGAAACATCTGCTCAACCCCTGCCGGAGCTGCGGGAACAAGTGAAGGCTGAGGCACAAACAGGCTTTTGCAGCAAGATGTTCCCACTCAATCAAACCTTGAACCCCCCGAGAGGCAGGAGCAGGAGCCCAAAAAGCACGATCCCAAAAGGCAGAAGCTGGAGGAAGCAGATGGAGGTCGGGGCAGGGTTTGAGCTCCCTCCCTGCACACCTCAGCACCTCCAGCTCCTCTCAGCAACAGGGATGAGGTTCTGGCTGTTGAAAACCCAACAAATGGAGATGTGAGGAAGGAAGTTTTCCTTTTTTTTTGCACTCAGAGCAGCCGTTTCTCCTCATCTAAAAATCTCATCTAGGTGGAGAAGATGACAGACGGGTTGCGGCCATTGGAGATTCCCCCTTCCATTGGAAGGGAAGGCCCAGGTATCAATTCTGATGCTGCTCCTCACCACAACTGAAGAATTACTGGATGTTTGAGATATGTGACAACAGTAGAAAAAAAATTAATTATTTCTATCTTTATTTAGTCTCCATTTGATAGGAAGGACTCAATATTTTGACCTTTAATGCAACATGGAAGAGCCTTCACCTGTTCCACTAGATAAAGGTTCTTCTCCGTTCTGACTTTAAGGTGGATCTTGTGGATTATTATGGAGTTTCCTTCTCTTTCCTGTTTTATTTCTCCCGTTTCATGATTTTGTCCTTTACTGCCACATGGAAGAGCCTTCACTTGTTCCTCTAGACAAAGGTTCTTTTCCATTCTGACTTTAAGGCAGCTTTTATGGAGTATTATGGAGTTTCCTTCTTTTTCCTGTTTAATTCTCAGTCTGGAAGAGTTTCCTTTCAAGCAGGAAGACCAGAAATCAATCTATGGCAGCAGATGCTTCAAGTGGAGAAGAGTGATGGGAGCAGCTGTAGCAGTTACATC
>VZTY01012878.1:0-51265 GCA_013400935.1 Turnix velox | reverse complement strand
GACAGGCTGAAGGAGTTGGGGTTGTTCAGCCTGGAGAAGAGAAGGCTCAGGGGGGACCTCATAGTAACTTACCAGTTCCTGAGGGGGTCCTACAGAAAGGCAGGGGAAGGACTTTTTAATAAGATATTGGATGGGAGGACCAGAAACAATGGATATAAATTAGAGGGGGATAGATTTAGACTAGACATAAGGAAGAAATTCTTTACAGTGAGGGTGGTGAAGCACTGGAACAGGTTGCCCAGAGAGCTTGTGGATGCCCCCTCTCTGGAGGTGTTCAAGACCAGGCTGGACAGGGCACTGGGCAGCCTGGTCTAGTGGGAGGTGTCCCTGCCTATGGCAGGGGGGTTGGAGCTCGATGATCTTTAAGGTCCCTTCCAACCTAAACTATTCTATGATTCTATGATTTCCTCCCTTCTGAATCCTTGTCTTAGGCAGCAGGTGGTGCTGTGATCTCACTGAACCACCATTTGGTGCTCATTCCTGTGGACATTCTAGTAAGAATAGAATAAAGTCGTAATGGAAACAGCAATTAGTCTCGTTTGCACCTTTTGTTAGATGATTAGAAACTGCCTGGGTTTCCACACGCATTGTTTTGTGCTGAGTTCCTCCATGTTGTACATAGATGGCAAAATAAATACCGCATATTGTCATTGAAGAAATCCATGCAAATCAGATGCCTATTTCATGATTACTTGTATACTGAGTGGTTAACATTAAGATTTACCAATTATAGATTGCAGGATAATAATTTCATTGTGTAGATGAATCTTCTGATACAGGGCAAAATATAATGCCATGATCTTTAAGGAGGCTAAAACAGTATCCCAAGAGCAAAAAAGGTAAACAAGCTATGTTTAGAGAGGCAAGAAAGAGAAGTATTATTTCTTGGGCCCTGAGTGATTCCTTCCTCTCTGTCAATGAAAATGTTAAATTTAGGATAAATTCCATTGCTGGAGCCTTGGAAAAATTTTGTTCTCTTTCTCCAAAGTTCTCACTGGACTAAGTTCTCACTACATAAAAACACAGAGTGTTTTCAAGTGGAGTCCCAGTTCTCTTGGGATGGTTAAGCCGGGTCTGTTGTGATGAGATGTCTTATGTGTGGACAGTACATTTTAGCAGGAGAGGATAACACATAGAACTTCCATTCAGAGAGGCTTTGAGAGTCTTAAGAATTGTACTAAATAAAAACCCATGAACTTTGATGAGAAGTGTTCAGGGGTAGAATAGCCCTGTGCATCAGTACAAGCTGTTAACTTCCTTGGTGCAACACTGCAACAAGCTATTTGGAGGTGCCATGCTGTTTCATCCACAGGGACTTTAGAGCTTGGCTAGGTAAAGCCATGGCTGACCTCATCTGGTGTTGGTGTTAGGCCACTCTGTACAGAACTTGTCCTTTCCTGCCAATACTCTTTGATCAATGGTGCTGTGGTTTAGTGCCAACTGCAGCAAATCTGTATTATACTCTAAAGTAAAATTAAGCATATGCAATGATTAATGAGGTAAATATGTGTGACATCCAAGTTACTAGGCAGGGTACTCTAATGGTATTGTCTTCTGTCCTTCTTGGATACCCTTAACCAGGTTCAGCTACTATATGCTGTGTGGCCACGTTATGCCTCTTACATCTGGAGAGAGAGACCCCTGCATTTTCATTATAGCTGTGCCTTCGTGTGTTTGGCTAAGTAGGCTGCAGGAAAAACTGACTTGGACATGGAACAGAGTTACTATTGTGTTTATGAGGTACTGGAACAGCAGTAAATCTTGTAGGAAAAGAGGAAGAGAAGAAAAAGGGGGAGAGTGTCACTCAGTGCTACAGGTTTTCCATGAATGTAAAGTTCCATAAGTCAAGTTCTGGCTCAAGAGCAGTCTGATCACCTGTCAAGAAAGGAGTTAGCGGAAGGTGAAAGGCAGAGCTGCTTGAAAATGTTTGGGATGCTTGTGTTATGATATCTGGTATGTCAGAAAACTAGGTAGCATTGCCCACCACTAATGTGCTCTCATGTGTTCCCAACCTAGATCTTGCAGGCAAATTCCTATTAAATCTCCATTCTTTTAAATCAGGTCTGCAGTCCTGAAAAGCAGCAAGCTGCATGCAGGATGGTATACTAAGAAGAAAATAATCAAAACCTGTTATTGTAATGCCAAATACAGACTCCTCAATGCAGGATGGTGTAGATGACATGACATGGAGCAAGGAGGTATAAAGTAGCCTCTTTAGGCTCACTTAATTTTTCTCACAAACTTTGATTAGAAAAGAGGCATGCTTTATAAAGTGGTAAAGAAGCCAGTAGATACAAAATCTTCCATGGGTCCTCATAAAATGAAACAAGAACATGTGATAGGATTACAGCATGTGTGCAAATAGGACCCAGAGTACATACAAGGCAGACATATTTTGTAGTCAAGAAAATGAAAGATAGAGGGGTTTCTTTTGCCTTGGGTTTCATGAGAACTGCAAAAGGGATACTCTGTGTTTCAGACTATAATACTAGAGAGAGTATATTTAAAACTACTCAGAGGGATAAACTTTGAGGATCCTGTTTTAGCAACACTTGTCTTCCTTTTGGACAAGAGTGTTGTAGTGAGAGCTTGCATATGCTTTCAATAAAAATTGATAGTGGGACACAGGTGAACACATTAAAGACTGAGGATGAGGCCAGTTCTACCTGAGAAATCATTTGCAGCTGTTCTGATTTAGCTTGGGATTGTTCCAGCTCTGTGATCTTGCTTGCATGTTTTTGGCTATAGTGTGTTATATTTAGAGAGCTGTCTCCTTTGTAAAATATTTGGAGACATCCTTACATAAACACTGTTATTAATATTTATAGTTCTTAAATTCTCAGCTTTGGAAAAAAATCCTTTTTGAGCATAAAGGTGTTAATCATATGACGATTGTAACAAGCTGCTTGTTTTGAATTCTCTTATCACATGTTTATACTGCTGAAGTCAGTCAGATATAATTTCATCCTGTTAGATACATTATGGACATCCCAAGTGACAGGTTTGATATCTGGATGTATCAGGATATTTGGCAGTGTGGAGAAGTGAAGTGTTTTTCACTTTCAATAGCAGGAGTCATGGAGACTCTCAAGATTAAGTTATCCAGTCCTCTATTGTGGAATACAAAAATAAACTATTCAGTTACATTTCCAACACAGAAATACTACAGAGAATATACAGCATATTATCCTTCTGCAATCTCTATTCTTGGTAGTGTTTTTATGCAGGATTTTTCTGTGTACTCTGAACTCTTTGAGCAATGCATTGTACAAGCAGGGTAAGACATGCACTCTGTCTGAATCACTTTCCATTTATTGTAAGAGAACAAAGATTTTGAAAGACAAAAGGGAGGGAATACATTTGTGATTAGGCTGATACATACAGTGAAAAATATTGATTACCTTCTTAGTCTTATCATAGCTCTCTCAATCATTATACATAATCTTCTGAAAAGGGACATGGGAACTTTCCTGGCTTTGGCTGCAGACCAAATTGAGAAGCCACTCAGCTGGCCATTTGCTGCCACCAAGGGTCTCGTGTTTACCAAGGATAATTTCCTCTAGTGTGCTTCTCAGTCTGTAATTCTAGATGTTCTGGCCTTGTAGCTAGTAGCACACTAAACAATGCATTTTCTAACTGATTTAAGGGTCCTGCTGAAATGCTAATAAGTAAGACAGTTGCTGTAACTTTCATTAGAGAAAAGGGTTAATGGCTGCAGCAGCACAAGAAGGATATGTTGGCATAGATAGGGTAGGTGATTAGAATTCATCCTAATTTGCTTTCTGAGGAACTATCAGTGGTACTGCAGTAACCATTGTATTTTTTGTGGATGGGATGATGAAAATTTTCCCAGTTTTTAAGTCTTGTTTAAGCTCTGGGTCATGTTCATGGTCTATGTTCGACTTCAGGTACATACAGGTTAAGGGTTTATGGTATTCAAAGGATCAAAATGAATTTTACTCTCCCAGCCATTATGTATCTAAAGCAATTTGGAAATGTTTTCTAGGTTTTTAGTGCATGTAATGCAAATCTGTTTCAAATGTTCATATTTAGTAAATTAAACATTTAACTGTGAAGACCTTATTAACACACACTGTAGCCTCCAGGTTCTCTGAGACTCTATTAGGACTGTTTCTCCTATCCAGACCATTGAAATGTCTGGGGTTTTTTGGTTTTTTTAAATGGCTGGATTCCTGCTTAGGATTTACTAAAAAATAGTATGGTGTGACATGTAGTATATAATTTGAAACACAATGAATTGAGACTTAAGATTATAAAGTAAACTTACTATAGTAATTTAAAGGGATTTTTTCTGGGATAAAGTTAGAAATATCACACTGATACACCAAGTACTCAAAAAATCAGCACATTTCTATTTGGTAATGTTCATATCTCTGTATAGCTTGCATTTCACTAGAACAAATGCTGCATTTAATAAAATGTACTTTCATAACAAGTAAAACTAATGGATACAGTCCAGCCCTTGCATTAGTGCCTGCTTCCTAATGGCATTCTCACAACTGCTTAATTTCCACCTTGCTGTGTTTGAACCAGACCTAGCTCTCTGTCTCCTCTGACAGAAACACCATTTTAATGACATACTGTCTGCTGTTTTATCTTTGTTTTATGTGCTCACCTATGTGCCTTTCCATCCCTTCCACCTAATATTTAAATTATTGCTGTAGAAACACTGATTCTGGGAAGGATCCAAATAAGGTTTTCTGATGTCATACAGCTCCTTGAGAACTGTCACTTTAATTTCAAATAATGTTTGAAAATAGATTTCTGTTCCTTACAAAGGGGAAAAAAAACCCAAACAAAAACAACAACAAAAAACCCACAATAAAAATCTACAGCTCATAACCAAATTAGAAGAATTAAAGAACCTTAGTTTTCAGTGTCTTCAGAATTTGTAGCTGACTGCTTTAAGTGTTTTTTGATATAGTTATAGTTACTGGCAACTTTTGTAATATTTAATTTCCATGAGTTGCCTGCTGTGTTTTATTGTAAATACTACCTGCAATTATGTGCCATCTACTGCTGGAAGAATAAGTAAATGTGTATTTAAAATACAGGCAACTGAAATTTTAGTCTGAAATTGAAATTTTAAGTGCATTTTAAATTTTAAACATGATAGTACTGATAATTCAGTCACATGACTTGCCCTTTGCTGTGTCACATACATTTCCTGTAGCTTAACTCGATATCCCAGTCCCTTGCCCTCTTGAAATAAATGGACTTCCAGCAACTATTTTGACAATACACTTGTCTACGCGTAATAAAACATCTGGAAATTAGGCTAGATGGATAAAATATTTCCATGTAATAATATGTATCTGGCATTCATACAACCTCTGTATAATGCATGCTTTTTATGGACCAGATGTGGTATTTATGTGTTATGAAAAACAGAGGCATGTTCAGTCAGGCTTTCTATTGCATTTAAATGCAAGGTATATTTTAATAACTCTCAAAGGGAATTGTCTCCTATTGATTAGAAACTGTCAGTGTGGTAGACATAAACCACAAAATGCAAATGAAACCCGAGATGTAATTTAAGTTGACGTTAAGCTGTATATTTATGAGCTGGCTTCAAAAAAATGAAAAAGGCAACTAACACATTTCTACTTACTCCTCCAGTGAAGGTGATCTATGAATTCTTTGATCTAAGAGTTGTTTTTTTCTTCTCTAGAACAGTGTTCTGTTATGAAGGTTTATGAAATAGTTATTCTTTTACATTTACTCTTGAGCCTTCCTCATTTTTTCATTAAGACAGCAGCTTTTCATGAAAGCCAGCTGCACAGTTGCCATTTTTAGTCTTGCACAGTATTTTCAAGTAAGGTGAGTTAAATATCCATTGGATTGAAATTGGATTCCACTGAACCCTGTCCATCTTGCTTTAGTCATTGTTACCTTCCAAACTACCCTGAAAAGCAAGTGATTGAACTGTTCTCTCCTCTGCACCTTTTTTTGTCCAAGGTTTTTCATATTGTAAGCTTGAATCATCACTGCTTTTTCAAGAATGGCACCTTCAACTTTCTTTTATTTACTGTTGTCATTTCTGCTGAGTCCATTAAGCTCTGTCTCCACAAGATGATCCTGTAATATTCTATATTTGCTACAATCCTTCTATTTCATGTCTTTTTCTTCTTCTGTAGAAGAGCTGTCAAATTTCTTACAGCTTCTTCAGTTATTTTTCACTGTGCAATAATTTCTAAAACAAATAAATCCACCACATGTTTATTTCCATATATCACTACAGTTTGTTTTAAAGGACATGCTCTGAGGCCAGCCTTCACAAGTGTCAGTATCAGAATAGTATATGTCTCTCCTTCCCTTTACTTTTGTGGAAAGAGAGGAAAACTCTGCTGGGATGCTGACTCAGTAGCTATGAAATTTTTTTTTAAACTTTGTAAGAAGACTTCATCCAATGCAATAATTTGCTTAATTATCTCCTGCAGTATTAAAAGGCAGAAATCTTGAAACCATCTTTGAGTCTGCACTGATTTTTAAGCCTACTATCCTCATTACAGTTTATTTGTGTGTCACTGACCTCTCGCGATCTCTACAGCACTGCCAGCACTTCCTTTCCTCAGCTCTGGCTCTGCTGAAATTCTCATTCATTCTTGAATCATTTCTTGTCTCAACTATTTCAGCTCTTTCTTTTATAGTTCTTCTAAATCCCCATACTCTTAAGGTCCAGGAGACCCAGAATACTGTACTTAGATTAATTTTTCATTTATATACTCTCCATCCATCCCTGCAGGTACTTTGAATTCAGGTTCAACATCAAGCTTCTGCTTTTAAGAACTCTTGCTGGATTTGTGTCGCCTTTTCCAATTCTGAATCTGTAATGAGCAGAGTAAGTACATGTGCTTTGTGCAGTACCAAGTTTGAGGAAGGCAAAAGCAAGCCATAGCTTAGAGAACAAGTCCAAGTCCAAGTCCAGTGTTTCTCTCAACCCCTTGATAGCAGTAATAAGTCAACTGTCACATATGTCATGTATGGATTTACTCATAGTCCATAGCCCTAAAAAGAGGGACTAAGGTACTAGTATGTTTCAGCCTTAATGTGTAATTTAGATGTGATGGATGAGAGGAAATAGTTTCATTAGGAAGAAGAAAAAAAAAAAAGAATACAAAACAACAAAAACCCAAGCCAAAATATGCAATCAAATACTCTCAAAGCCCAAATTGGAACAATTTTTTGCAAATTTGTCCCTGCTCCCTGTTTCCAAGTAGACTCAACCTATTTGTGTCTGACATCTGTATTGGACATTGTGGTTATCCAAAGATGCATGAAATACAGCAGGCACTATAGGAACCCAGCATGGTCAGAAATCATCTCACTAAGCTGAAACATAAGAAGGAAGAGCTCAGGAAATGGAAAAGAATAGATGCTTTATTTAGCCATACAGGGATGGAATTAGCAAGACTGAAGTTTGCTGATATTGAAGCAGATAATGCATGCAAAATGCAACAAGATGGGTTTCTGCATTTACACTGACAACAAAAAGAAAATAGAGGTCTGCTGCTGAACCAGGCAGGTAATCTATTAATGAAGGGTATGGAAGAGGCTGAAGTTTTATTTATTTTAGTCTTCTAACAGAAGATTCTGTTAAACTTTCCAGGTTCTGCCAGTTCTGCTTGGTCTTTTCATTAGAAACTGATGCACCATTTGCAATTCTGCTGATATTGAGCTGGGAGGTGCTATTGACCTCTTGAGGGACAAGATGCCTCAAAGATAGACTGGAGCATTAGATATAATTTAAAAAGAATGATTGTTGGATTCTGCACCTGGGACAGGGTAATACCAAACACAAGTATAAGTTGGAAGAGAGAGGCTGCAGAGCAGCCCTGAGGTAGGATCTTGGGGTGCTGGCTGACAGCAGGCTCAGCAGGAGCAAGCAGTGTGCCCTTGTAGCCAGGAGGGTGTCCTGAAATGCCTCAAACACAGCATCACCAGCTGGTCTAGAGAAGTGACTTCAGCTTTGGTGTGGCCTCACCCTGGAGTACTCTGTGCAGTTTTGGGACCCCTCCACTTACAAAGGATGTAAAGGTCCTTGAATATGTCCAGGGAAGGCAATAAAATTGGTAAAAGGGCTGGGAGGCTTGTCCTATGAAAAATGGCTGGGGACTCTGGCTTTGTCTAGTTTGGAGGAAGAGAACCTAAGAACTTCACTCCTTCCTGAAGGAGTGAGTGGGGATGGAAATGCTGAGTTTTTCTCCTTGGGATCCAGTGACAGGGCACATGGAAATAATTCAAAGCTGCAGCAGAGGAGGTTCAGGCTTGACATTTCTTTACTGAGAGGATGGTCAAACACTGGAGCAGGATTCCTAGATAGGTGATCAATGTTCTAAACCTATGAGATTTAAGTACTCTTAACAATATGCTTTAATTTATGGTTGGCCCACTTCAGTGGTTAGGCAATTGGAATGATGATTGCTGTAGATTCTTACCAGTTGGTAAGTCTTCTGTTCTGTTCTGGTTTTTTTCTAGTAAGGTTTCCCTGAATACTTGAAAAGTTTGAAGGAGAGAGATACTACCCACAGCACAGGAGAGTCAAATTAGAAAGTACTTAAAGAACCGTGCAGCCACTGAAGAAGCACGAACAAGTGCAACAACAGGAAGTGTGAAGCCCTGCACTTGAGGCAAGAAAACTCCATGTGCTGGTACGAGCTGTGCACTCCCTGATGAGAGACCAGCTTGTCAGAAAAAGACTGGGTCTCTTGATAGTCAGCACACTGCATGTTAGTCAGCTGTGTGACCTTGCAGGCAAACAGAATCCTGGCAGTACAAGCAAGACCATCATCAATGAGTTAAGGAACAGTAATAACCTCCATTCTTGGAGATGTTCCAGAATTTGTCTGGAGAGTTTCAAATAGGCCATAAGCAACCCAATTTAACTGCAGAAACAACTCTCCTTTGAGCAAGAGGTTGGATTAGAGACCTGCATGGACACTTTCCAGCCAATATTCTATGATTCTGACAAAAGAAAGAAGATAATCTGATATACTTTAGTCAGTTGAGAAGTCTCAGCTTTCAGAATTAATTTAATCACTTAATGAGGAAGTACAGAGTAAATTATATGGAATTTGTATAGCTTATATTTTAAACTGCTGTGTAGATGTTAAAAACTTTAGATCTGAAATATTTTTCATTTTCTGTGAATTCATAAATTGAGCGTATGATCGTTCCTTTAACACATAATCTTTGTAGTTACTGATTGTGTGAGCCGGTGCAGGCAGGGTGCAGGAACAACTGCAAAACCACAGATGAAAGGCAAAGAACAAGTTTAATCTCGATATCTCACAAACCAGGGAATCTCTGCAGCAGCACCTTGGTAGAGGCAGGCAAGTGGGGGATGCAGGCACAGCAGAGTGAAGGAGAATCCTTATCAGCAAGAGCCCATATTAGTGAGAGGGTCTTTGTTAGCAAGAAGTGGGAGACTGAGAGCACACAAACTCCCTGTTCATGCCAATAATTAATGTGATGAATGTATTTCCCAGCACTCCTTATGCAAGTCACTTGAGCATATTTACTATCCTCCTTAACCAATCTTCCATTGCTTTCCCACACTGATACACAGATCTCCTTGACCTGCTACTCTTTGCCATGCAATTTAATTATTATGATAATTTTAATTTCATTTAGAAGAACTGAGTGGAGCCTGGAAGCTGTGATCTGAAACCTATCTAGGGGCTCAAATAAATATACAATTAAACTCTGATTTATGATCCAAAGAGCTATCACAATATAACTAGAAGGCATTTTAAGCAGTATTACTGATTATACTGAGCAGTAGTATAGTTTAAACCTGTTGAAAAGAATTTCAAGATTTATTGTGAAATATTTTGGAGAAAAGGCTGCTCTGAGTGATAAAGAAAACCTTACAAAATACCAAGTTTCAAAAAAAAACTTTCTCAATGCATTTAAAGTGAACTATGGATCTTAAAAACTGCAGAATGTTTTGTATTGCAGTTAAATAGTCATATTTTCTTTCTATAGACCCCAGTAACAGATGTTGTTTTCTTTTTTGGCAGTCTGTAAGTAATCTCTTCTGTTTCTTGAGCTCTGGTGTATTGTATTTGCAGTTTAATTTGTCAGAAGAAGCAGTCATATCATGTTATTTAACTCCTGTTTCTTGTGGTCATTAGTTACTCATGTTACCTAGAATGCTTTGTAAAACTGTTTTTCATAGTACTGCTATGAATAAATGGCATCAGAAACAAACTATTTTTATCCATAATGCATTTTGTTATCATGATTTTCAACACTATGCTTGGTTAGCTGAAGAATGCTTAGAAAGCTGGCTTGGTCCAAGTCAATTATGTGAACAGGGGCAATGTTAAGTCAAATGGTACTGCATGCTTAAATCTGTCTCTACCAATGGTGATGGGACATAATGACTTTGAAGCAAACCCCTGAATGGAGGAGAATTTGTGCTACTGTCATTTCACATTCCTGAAGCACACATATACTGCCATTTTTCATTTTCCTTCCCTGAGGGCTACTGAATGCAATTACTGTGGAAAGAAGCTTGGAGGTGTTTTTTTGCCTTAGCTGTGGCTGGAACTGAAGAAAGGCAAACCAAGAGAGGAAGACAATTTAAAGCCATTCTCCATCTGCTGCTTTAGTTTCTGCCAAGACCTCCTGTGCCAAGGTGCCAATACTTACAGAAGATTGCCTAACATCTTTTTTCATATGTAGATTTATTTTATTTTTTAAATAATCAGAAAAAAGACACCTCAGTCAAAAATTCACAGCTCTAGGTGAAGCTACAGTAATAACTACACATTTTTATAAAGCTTGGGCTGATTTTCTGATGAAAAATTATAATTTAGATTATATTATATTATGTCTTCTTGACACTTCATGTTAGTCATGCAGAACAATATAACATAGAATCTTCCAATGTTTACAGGCTTCATTATTCAGAAGGAAATAGTAAAATACTTAGATCTTGAAAAACAGGAAAAAGCCATAGAATCATAGAATAGTTCAAGTGGGAAGGGACCTTAAAGATCAAGTTCCAATGCCCCTGCCATATCAGGGACACCTCCCACTACATCAGGCTGCTCAATGCCCTGTCCAGCCTTAAACACCTCCAGAGAGGGGACATCCACAACCTCTCTGGGCAACAATAATAGGTCAGATAATAATAATAATAATAATAATAATAATAATAATAATAATAATAATAATAATAATAATAATAGTAAGTCAGATAATAGGTTTGCAGATAGGAGTGACAGTGTAAAAGTTTCAGTTTATTAGTGCAGGAGGCAGAGTGCTTGGAGTCATCCACAAAAGAAATGTATAGATAATTTGGTGATTTGCTGAAGGTGTCTGGTTCTGTTGCTGGCAAAGGCAAAGGATAGCTTATCTATACCTCACTGAAAGCATGATTTGATGCTTAATAAAATTACTGTGTAGGCACAGCAAGATTGGCAGTTTCTGCTTAGGAAGCCAAGGAATAAAACAGCAGAGGTGTTGATGTTCACTGGCAAAACTCCCATTGACTTCACAGGAGCTGGGTTTCAGTCTTCAATAAGTAATGTTGATATAATGTTCTTCAGAAAATTTTGAATTAATCTGCTGGTTCAGATCAGGATAGAGTAGACAGCCATGCCTGCAGGCATTAACAGGTCAGACCTACCTTCAGGTGGTTGTGGGATTTACTGAAATAAGTGATCAGATACGGGGTGTGGTACAAAAACCTACTGATGTGGAATCTGTTCAATCCTACCAAAATCCATCCATTACCAGGGTGTGACTAAGTATAATTTGGCTGTGCAATTGGCAGGCTCCCTTCCCTACAGCTCTCTTTCGCCCTTATGGACAAATAGTCCTAAGTTAGGAGGACAGCTAGGACAAATGTCTGCCATTAATAATTAGGACATGGCCTGAACACACTATACCAAGACAGAGCAAGACAGGAATGTGCAAAGAGGAATAACTATAGTGCAGAAAATTATAAAAGAAAAAATAACATTGCCATGAATTGCTTAACAGTGTGTTTATCTTTAAAAAGTAATTGTATCACATATAATAAGAGAAGGAGATTATATTTAAGGAGGGAAGGGTGGAGTTGGATTTACATTTGTGAACCTAAGTAATATAAATGCATGTCAGTTTCACTAAACATAATTGCTTGGTTCTGTAATAACTGAGACAAAACCATGTCTCTGAGCATCTGCCTACTCCCTCCATTAAATTCAGGATTCACATGATCTCTTTTATGAATATCTGTTGTTTGTTTCAGGATAAGGGATTGCCCAAACACTGAGTTTAATATAATTTCTTTCGAGGTTTGGACAGTTTCTTGTCTTGCCTGGTGTCATCTACTAGTCTCCCAGCCAGAGACAAGGAGAGTGCTGGTGTCCTGCCCTGCACCACAAAGCCACTGACTTGGAACTATTATCTACCACCTCATGGCAAGGGATGAGAGATGGCTGCAAAACTCGGTCCAGTTTTGACAACAGTCGTGGTTTAGAGAGAGGTGTCCAAAGCATTATACCCAGCAAGAAAAAAGATTGAATGTAATTGCAATTCCATGGCAGCAGTTGTGATGCTGTAGTGTTAGAATCACATAATATGAGGGACAGGAAGGGATCTCAAGAGATCATCTAGTTCAATCCCTCTGCCGGAGCAGGAACACCTAGACCAGGTCACACAGGAAGGCATCCCGGTGAGTTTTTAATATCTCCAGAGAAGGAGACTTCACAACCTCTCTGGGCAGCCTGTTCCAGTATACCGTAACTCAAATTGTAAGTTTTTTCTTATATTTCTGTGAATCTCCTGTATTCCAGCTTGCACCCACTGCCTCATGTCTTATCACTGAAGGTCACTAAGAATAGTCTGGCTCCATCCTCCTGATACTCACCCTTTACATATTTATAGACATTAATGAGGTCACCCCTCAGTCTCCTCTTCTCCAAGCTAATGAGACCCACCTCCCTCAGCCATTCCTCACATGGGAGATGCTCCAATCCCTTTGTCACCTTTGTTGCTCTGCTCTGGACTGAGGGCTCCAGAACAGGGTGCAGTACTCCAGATGTGGTCTCACCAGGACAGAGTAGAGGGGGAGGAGAACCTCTCTCGACCTACTGACCATGCCCGTTCTAATACACCCCAGGATGCTATTGGCCTTCTTAGCCACAAGGGTACACTGCTGGCTCATGGTCATCCTGCTGTCCATCAGGACCCCCACGTCTCTTTCCCCTAGAGCTGCTCTCTAACAGCTCAGTCCCAAACTTATACTGATACATGAAGATGTTCTTGCTCTCTACACTTGCCCTTGTTATATTTCATTGAATTTCTCCCTGTCCAATTCTCCAGCCTGTCCAGGTCTTGATGGATGGCAGCACAGCCTTTTGGTGTGCTGTCCACTCCTACAACTTTGTGTCATCAGCAAATTTGATGACAGTGCACTCTAGTCCCTCATCTAATAGATGAATATATTGAATAGTACTTGTCCTATTATACTGTCCATTACCAGTCCTTGAGGGACTCCACTAGACAAAGGCCTCCAGTTTTGTATTCCATTTGAGCAAAAATCTAACTCTGTGTACAGATGAAAATAGATTCTGAAAAGGAAATGCCTGTTAACTAAAACCTTCAATACATTCCTTTAAGAAAGCCCAAGTGATCATGTAGCTATCTTCCAACTATGCACTTCAAATTCTTTCTAATGTAATGTATTATCTCTTTTACATCTTAACACACAACCTGTTACGAAAGACAGAAGATGTCTTTTGTATTTCCAAACTACTAACTTTTCTTTAAGGCAAAATATACATATGTTGACATGCCAAGTGGCTCCTTCTTCAGGTAGAAAAGTAAAAACATGTTCTGACATGTCCTGGATGTTGGGAAAATTGCCAGATAATGTTTAGCTCAAATAAAGGATCAACAGATTAATTTTTACTACTTTCAGCAGTGATTAGATCTCTAATTAAACTCGATTAGCCTAAAATAAAGCAGAGCTTTGAAGATGCAAATCAATAACCAGAGTAAAAGCTACACTGACATTATTAAGAAAGTTCGGAAAAGTGGGAAAACTCGAAACGAGATGCCAGCTTAGCTGTCACAACTGGGGGCCACTGCTACTTAGCAAGAGAGAAGCAAAGGGAAGTTGAGATAGGAGAGAAACAAGGAAGTGTCCCTGTTTGGAGTCTTCTTGTCTTCGTTCACCAGGAATGAAATTTTTTTGCTAATAACAGGCAACATGGAATAGGTGGAAAATGAAGTCAGGTAGCCGAGACCTTTGGGAGGAGCAATTAAAGAGCAAGATAAACTGGAAGATGATAAGATGGACAGAGGAATTACATACAAAAAAAACCCTGGGTGGCTTCTCCTGATATTCTGAGACCTTATTTTTCAGTAGTAATTTACTGCATAAGCACAGAGAATTATAGTTGGAAGGGACCTCTTCAAAGATAATCTTGTATAACTCCACTTTAATAGACAGGGACATCCTGCACTAGATCAGGTCACTCAGAGCCTCAAGCCTGGCCTTGAATGCTTCCAGGGATGGGGGCTCCTCCACCTCTCTGGGCAACTGGTTCCAGTGCCTTATCACCCTCACGGTGAAGAATTTATTTCTAATATCTAATCTATACCTGCCCTGTTCCCATTTAAAACCACTGCCACTTCTCCTATCACTACATGACCTGGCAAACAGCCCCTTCCCAGCTTGCCTCTATGTAGGTATCTTTCAGGTACTGGTAGGTTGCTATTAGGTGTCCCCATAAGCCTTCTCTTCTCTGGGCTGAAAAGACCCAACTATCAGTCTGTCCTAGCAGAGGAATCTCCAGCCCCCTGATCATCCTCTGGACTGTCTCCAACATACTCCTGGAAAAATGCAGAACTGTGACTAGATGCAATAATCAGGCTTTTCCAAGGGTATCTCCTAAGGAACCTCAGGAGAAAATCTTTCTCACTTCAGCTTTTATCCACATCTATAGTGTTATTTTACAGTCAAACTGACTCTTATGAAAATCTTTTCTACAAAATGTATTCAGTCTTAAATAGAAAGCAAGGCCTGACTTTTCTTATGTTTTACAGTGCAGATGATGGCACAACTCACCAATTGCAAATGATCCCGTGTTCGTTAACTTTGTGATTTACTAGGGAGTTACAATGATCTGTCATGCTTATGTGATATAAGTGTTTTTAAGGGGATCAAGTTACATTTCACATCCATCAACATTTGCTCCATAGTGGTGCTAGTATCTAGACTGCAGCAAGTAATTTCTTTTTGGTCTGAGTTGCCATGCCATGCAGAAATGACATCTAAAGAGCCAGTCTGATGGCACACAATCCTTTCAAAAAATAAACATACAGAGATGTGAAGAAAAGCAGGCAGGGCAAAGAGGCATTTCACCCCCCATATGTAGTGGGTGAGCTTGCATAAGCCTTGATAAGAATTGTTGAATGTTGGTCTCCTACCAAACACTCTGGCAGTAAATAAATATGGTACCACATTGGGCTGCATCAACCCAAACCTCTGTTCACAGCCCACCAAAGACAAGTGATAAGAAAAGCAGGTGTGGGTCACTGGCAGAGAGGGGTGTGTGCTGGCCTGACCCCATTGGAGATCTCTGTCACTGGTACTGCTATTGTACAGTGTTAATTAGATCATCTAATTAATTCAAAGTGTAAATTAGGAAGGAATGAAGATAAATTGCACTAATACATTTAACCCCATGCTGTTGATTTAGCAGCTGAGCAAAATAATGTCATTAAAAAGAGTCTAACAAGGCAAAAGCCTAAGACTCAGCTGTTCAACAGCATCATAAATCAGATCTGAGCCTGTGCTATGGGCACATGCTGCTTGTTTGCACTTAAAAGGGTTGACAAGATACCTGTACTGCCAAACTTTTCTACTGCAGATCTAACTAATACTAACAAAGTAAAACAAAAAATGTATTTCCACCTCATGAATTAAATAATCTGCACTGGTAAATTGATTACATTGTTGGTACAGCTGTGTCAGCACTGGAACTCTTGCTGGTGTTGCCAGAATAATCTGGGCCACATTTTATCTATCCAGGAATGGCTGCAAAATGTTTAAGGAAAGCCGTATTAACTTTGCTATACATTCCAGGAGAACTTGCCTCAACGCAGAAGTTAAATCAATTTAAATAAAGTGCAAGGTGAAACTCAGTCAAAATGGCAGTTCTTCTCTGCATAGCAAGCTGAATTTGAGTTTTTGCTACCTAAATTCTTTGGGAGTCAAATTTAGCACTTATAATTCCTGAGATGAAAACTGAAATTTTTCTCTGCATTTCAAAAAATGCTTTCCGTTTTTGAAGGACACACTTTGATTTCACAGTCATTTTTCCAGACTTTTGATTAAAAGACAGAAACAACAAAACCAATCCTAAGATACTATCAATTGCATGTGATTATAGAAGCTGGGGCTTTGAGAAAAGTGACAATTATATTGTGATCTGTGATAAAATGATATTTAACAACACTTCAAAGATGTGATCTATCCTGGCATATGAATACTAGGAAAAATGTGTTTGAACTAGTTCATAGGGCATGTTAAACTATGTCCTGGGATAGGCTAGGCCAGCTTTGCTTTCAGCAGTGTCAAAATACATATTTGCCCATCTACAAAACTGGCTTAACCGGAACTGTGTTTAAATGTGATCTGACTTAGTTCTTAGACCAGACCAAAGATTTGCTTTGGCCCAGGCTAATTTTCTTGAGTGTTTTTTCCAAGCTAGCCAGGTAGGCATTCTTATTCCAAATGTATTTTGAACAGTACTCAGACAGACCTACTTAGTTTCAGTTCCTGTGAAGAAAGGAGCTCAGGTGCTTTGGATGCTCTTTGTCATCCGAATACAAATAGGAGCTCCTGGGAGCACATTCAAGAGAACTGCTGTTGTGGTTTGTATGCATTCCAGGTGTGGCACTACAGGCAGAAAAAAATGGAACTGCTTTTTCTTCTCTCTCTGCAGTAGTGTTACTTTGCACAGTGTGTTTGTGCTGAGTTACGTGCATACAAAAGGAGATGTCTGGCTTCAGATTTCTTTCCCCAACAGATGATGTATAGCTTCATCCAATCATTCAACAGGTTCCTTTTCTTATGGAGGGTAAGAAGAATATCAGTGCTTCATCTGGTCACTATCATTATAGGATTATTGACACTCTTTGTCCATGCAGACTATGGCCCAAATCTGCATGCTGTGGGCAGCCAGGTAAGCCTCATAGATTGTCCTCTCTACAGATTTCATTTTCCACTGACCAGTCCTCATAGCCATATTCAAAATTAGTCTTGCTGACCAAATGTTGCTGACCAACAGACTAGCTAGCATTACTCTACCATTCTACCAATTCTGTTTTTCACTTCTGATATTCAATCTGTCTGGTTAAAGTTTGTCCTGACAGCATATAATGTATCCTTGTGTTTTTAGTTGCATATAATAGCACAATCTGACTTTCTGACATCAGATTCTGGAAGGTTAACCATAAAGAAACTGGCTCTAAGCAACCAGGATTTGGGTGGAATGCTTGCAGGTTTAGCTGGGGTAAAATGTAAGAAAAAAGGATCAAGGCATTTTATGGGAAATGCTGTGATAGAAGGAACAACTTGGACTTAGAACATGAACAATACAATGCACAACAAGGTCCAATATTCACCATCTAAACCAAAATTCTCTAGAGTGACATGAGTCAAGTAAATACTGGATTAGATATGTGGTGTCTGTAAGTACCCCTTGCATAAGGTAATTTATGATTTCCAACATCTTTGAAACATGCTTTATTACATACAGATGTGAAGCATTTTTAGACCTTCCAGTCTACGGTAGTTCGTGTTGTAATTAAACAATACTGTAAAAAAGAAACAATCTATGAGGCAAGTTACTCTTTCATCTGCTCCCTGTTCAGCCATGCTCTCCAAGCCTGCATATATCCCCAGGCTCTCTGGAATTTCAGATGAGTCCTGCTGCACACTGACTGCATGCATATTCTGGAATTCAGCAAGAGGAGTCCAAGTCACCCTCTGTGTGTTAGAGAGGGTCTTTCAGGGCTTTGTTTGTGAGGAGAAATTTGCCTGACATTCCAGCATGAGGGATGAACTAATCTTCCAAACTATACATGCAGCTAGGAGTCTTCTCCTGGTGGGAGTAAAATAAGGGCTCGTTTCTTCCCTGGAGCCTCTATGGAGCAAAACCACTTTAAATGGCTTTAGCAAAGAGTAAATCAGCGATATGTGCTAATTACTACAGCATCCTGTGTTTCCCTGGTAGGGAAGTGTACAATGCCATTATGTAAATGCTCCTATTAGGTCTAGATGTTTACATTTGAAATCGGCATTTTGCACAATTGTGTTTTTCTTATACTTCGTTAATTGGTAAATAATTAAAGCCAGGCTTAGCTACAGCACGCAGCGGGTCCGGGAAAACCTCGGGAGAGCCCAGCCAACGCTCGTTGGCTCCAGCTCCGCGGCGAAGATCCGCGCCCGAAGCGCTACTCGCCCTCCCAGCCTTGTCCGCGCTCCCCCGGCCGCTCGCCGGTACGCCGCGGAGAGCTTCCCTCGTTCGGGCGAGAACAGCCACCTCCCTCGAGGACCACCCGCCTAACCCCGTGGAGCGCTCGCCCGACGGCGAGGAGCGTATGCACAGCTAAACCCGAGGACTGGCGCGGTGCGGAATTCCCTCTGTGCGGCCGGCCCGCAGGTGAGACCGTCTCGGGGACATCTTCGCCCCTTCCCGCCTCCGGGCAGTACAGCGGCCCCTACAAGAGGGCTGCCCAGTCCTCCTCTCCCTCATTCCTTCTCTCTGTCATTCATTCACTTTGTATAAAGCCCTCCTCACCCCAAGCCAATATACCTCTCCGCGCCGCCGCCAAGGCAGAGCTGCGGCCGGTGGTGCCAGCAGCAGCCGGTTCCTTTATTTTTTTCCGTCCCTTCTTCCAACTTCCCGTACGCCCGCCCTCCCTCTATCTGCGGCCCGCCTTCCGCCAGCGGCACCACCTCCAGCCGGCTCGGCGCTCCGGCGTACCGTGCAGCCTGCCGGGACATCTTTCCGCGGGGACCGCTGCGTTACGCCAGCCGCCGCTCTCCCCTCACGTGCGCGGCACTGCGCCGCCCGCGGATGCAGAAGGATCGTCCGCACTTGCCTGAGAGTCGGCACTGCAAGTCGGTGCTCGCCGACCTGTTGCAGCCCCCGACGGCGGAGCCGGTGGGAAGGCAGACGGGCAGTGAGGAGTGGCTCCCTCTTTGCCGTGAGGGGGACGCCGCATGCTCAGGCAACGCCGCCAGGTCCACTCTCGGGCAGCATTACGCGGTCGCGCCGCCGCAGTTCCGGGAACAGTCACCCTCTTTGCGCGTTGGGTAAGCAACGGCGATAGCCGTGAAAGATTCATGGTACGCGGCAACCTGCGAGAAGCGCCAGGCGCTGCGAGGAAGGCTACCAGCGCTCCTTTGGCATCCTCCTCGGGGCTGCGAAAAAGTGGGAGCATCCATGCCT
Source organism: Turnix velox (assembly GCA_013400935.1). Classification (NCBI taxonomy): domain Eukaryota; kingdom Metazoa; phylum Chordata; class Aves; order Charadriiformes; family Turnicidae; genus Turnix; species Turnix velox. Next base: position 31,778 of record VZTY01012878.1, on the reverse strand, counting down.
CGTCCAGCGTGGGTCAGCACCTGGCTGTTCCCGGAGTTATCTGTTTGCGCCAGTACCGGAACTTCTGCACGTGGCAACGCTCGACAGTGGAAACAAAATACATTTAGGCTTGTCGTACTGTTTCTTTACTGGGATGGGAAGCACCCCAGCAAGTTTATTCAGAGAGACGAAGTTGTTTATGCGCTATGATGGCATAAACTGGGAGCGGGAGGGAATTAGAGTTGCTTTCTTTGTCTGCATGTGGTGAGCGGTAAGGCATTGATTCCTAGCAGTAGCAGTCTGTCCCGCTTTCCATCTCACTGCAGGTCCTGGGAAGCCACGGAGGTTGCAGTGGAGGCCTTTAAGTAGGGTTAGCATTTGGCTCTGCAGAATCGGTGATAATATTGCTGCAGATTAGCACTTGAAAGTGGTGTTGGTTAAATGAGTAGGATGCTTAGGTGATTTCCTCTCATTCTGCTGTTTAGCGTATTCTAAACAAAAATGCAACCATGACGCTGTATTTGCAGTCATACTAAAATGGGCCTGCATCAGGGTTGGTTGTGTCACTAATTTAAAATAATTATTTTTTCATTTGATTTAGGCTGAGACCTGCATGCTGCAGAGTTCCTAAGTAGGGTAGGGAGTCTGTTGTTTAATTTTGAAGTACTGTTTACTACTGGGATGCTGTGACAAGTACCCTGTTGAAATGTAATTATAAATCAAAGTCTTGGTTTAACCTCTGTTTCTAGATAATATCTAGATCTGTAATTTACTGACCACTTCTTGTCTTTTACATACAAATATTATTATTTTTAAGGAAAAAAACGCCTGAAGGGAATTGACTCATTATTTAAGATGAGCATTTGCTTACTGACTGTGTATTATCTCTGCTGAAGTATTTGAGGCATAATTTTCAAAACAAAATAGAGAAATCAGAGATGTGACTGATACATTTTAATGTTATTGTAAAGTTCTGAACGGAGCTAATTGTCAGAAACTGTGGAAGGACACGTTTGCAATTACATTGCCTGTTCATAAATTATGGCAATTGCTTGTTCAAGTAGTCTATGTGTGAACTCATCTCAGGAACCACAGTGGAGGAAAAAGTAAGATTTAGATATTTATCTTTGTTCTGTTTGGGGAAATGTGTTAGCTTATCTTAAATGTGGATTGGCATATTTTGAATTCTTCACAATAGATGACAATGTGGTGATAAAAGCAGAGTTATGAATGGGTAAAGACCGGAATATGCGAATTAAACAAATGCTTTGTAAGAAATAGCATTGCTTACTAGAAGACGAAGTCTTCTGTGTGAGTGGATGATGTGCTGAGTACCTTACTCAGTAGACGTTTGAGAATGCCTCTTAGAATTTTTTTTTTTTTAATGTTGCTGCACTGTTTGTTACTATCAGCTTGGGTAACACACTGATCTTTGCCTTGCCTCGACATATGTTCCTCAGCTTCCAATGTGCTCATAATTGCAAGGGTAGGTTTCTTATGTTTTTATTTTGTTGTGGTTGTGGGCTCATTCTGGATAATGCTGAGCAAGTGGCACTGAAAGATCTGAATGCCTACATTTGCAGCCCCTGATCTGACCTTTAACTGACCTGTTTCTGAACTCTGTGCGTAGTAAAACCAGCTTTTCAGTATATTCTGAATTCCCCCTATATGTGGGGGGAACCAGCCCCGCCTCTTAGAATCAGGGATCCTGATGTGCCTTATCTGTGTTGTCTACACATACGCTTAGTTAAGATGGAGAAACGGGGGGGGGGAGGCAGTGAGCAGCTTTGTATGCTGGTGACTTGATTGACCCTGATCAGTGCGTGTTTATCTCCTGTCCAGCTTTCTGGCAACGAAATCTTGCAGGAGTATGTCCTCAATGTGAGGAAGGCAGAGATTCAGTGAATGCTTTGCACTACATTATAGGAGCATATTGTGATGGTGCTTTGGCGGTAGAAGGTTCACTTTCCCATCTTTGCCTCAAAACTGTTAATGTACTAGTATTTCTGTAATCCTTGAGTTTCAGCAGATTTCAGTCTGTTTATGATCCGTATAAACTTTTTGGCTATAGATTAAGTGGGTAATTTTATTCTGAGATTAGTGTTCAGGACGCTTGAATGCCACCTGAGTGTTTATTTAGCAGGCAATTTAATTGCATTAAAGGTAACTTGATTTTCCTTGTGAAAGGATTTGTGTTGTGAGGATGTACCAGCCTCCATAAGTTCATCTGTTCTTGGTGCATTTAGTAGGTTGTTCTAGGGAGCACTGGTAAATTAACTTCACAAGCTTTTGCGTGGTAGAGCGAGACAGATACTCTGCCCTGTGGCTTTGAGAGGATTTTGAATTAAGCATTGTGTGGTGAGCTGTGGTGCTTGCTGTTTTCAATCCTTGTTGAATTACATCAGTCACGTTTCAGATTAAAGGAAATAGGCTCCGGTACTTTTGCTGTAAAGTATTTCTTTGTTCCCTAATTGTTGTTCTTTTGAGAGGCTTTTTGAAGTGTCTGAAGACAAAGGTATACCACATACTTGCTGTTTGATCTGACTGATCAATTAACTTGAACTCTAGCACAGGTAGTGAGGACGATGGTGCTAGTTATGCTGAAGTTAATCTGCAAGTGTTGCATATTGGATGTAGTTGAATTGATTGCTTGGAATTTAATCTGTTGCCCCAATTAATCCCACTGAATATTGAGGTTGAAGTTTCTAGTCATATACATCTAGAAAAATACAATGTTTATTTTAAAATACTTTTTTGAGGCTTGTCTTGTGTCATCTTAAAGCATAAGGACTAGAAACAGCGGATGGAAATTGGAGGGGAGTAGGTTTAGACTTGACATAAGAAAGAAATTCTTTACAGTGAGGGTGGTGAAACACTGGAACAGGTTGCCCAGAGAGGTTGTGGATGCCCCCTCTCTGGAGGTGTTCAAGACTAGGCTGGACAAGGCACTGGGCAGCCTGGTCTAGTGGGAGGTGTCCCTGCCTATGGCAGGGGGGTTGGAACTCGATGATCTTTGAGGTCCCTTCCAACCCATAGAATTCTATGATTCTACAAATGTAGGAATGAAGTTGTGCAGTTGTGTACACTTCCATACTGCTTGAATATGCTTAGTAATATGAAAATGTTCTAGTCTGTGAGGGAGGGAAGTACACGCACATTAAAAATCTTCATGAAGTGACCCTAGGTCATTCTCTGACTTAGTGCATTGCATACATCCCAGGTAGGGTTTTGCCCTGTTTCTTGTTTAAAGGTGCAGTAAAAGGGGCTCTGGTGATGTGGGTATCACACTACTAAGGAAAGTTTGGTTCTCTTCTTTCTCCAGGCTTCCTCTGCAGTCTAGGGAGACAAAAAAGAGATTATTCCTGTAGTGGTCACAGCCACAGCTTGTACTGGACTCTGAGTACTTCAGCTTCTATTACTTGCACTGTGGCTTTTTTTCTCTTTAGCTTTATATAGCTACTCTTCCCCTGTGCTCCATACTGTTTTACCTTGAGCCTTCTGCAGGAGCTTTCTGCAGCAATCGTATGTAGACCTGTGTATCAAGGCAGAGAACAGTAACATTCATCTGCACAAACAGAAACTGAATGACATCGTGTTTGTTAGAGTACGGTTGGATACGACATGTCATGTGTTTTATGTTTCCTCCAAACCTCAGAATGAGCCAATGGGTGGTGCTTCGAGTACCTGACTGTTGAGGTAGCTTCAGAGGCAAAGTCTTGGTGGCTTCAGTTGCTAATCAAAACATTTTTTTTTTTGCTGACTTTGCCTGCATGTATGCTGTGTCACTTCATCAGGCAGCTGCTGGAAGAGTTAAAGATGTAAAAAATTTATGCATCATATCTTTTAAAGGTTTTGCAGGTGTAAGTTTATGATTGTTGCTAGGCTTTTGTTTTCAAGTTCCCGTTTTCATTCTCTGCTGTTGCATATGGAATCATTATATCGAAGGGAAGCTTCCTAATGGGATTGGTAGATTTTTGTTCCCCATGCAGCTTTTGACATTCCTTAGGTATTCTGTCTGGTAGCTCTTCTTGCTATGATTCAGTACAGGAGAATGTTTCAAGCATGTGCATGTGTGCATATGTAATGAATCAGCTGGTTTAGATTGGGGAAGGGTGAGAAAATCAGTCCTGGTTCCTGTTCTTTCTCCTCGTTTACTTGCTTATTGTATTGCTGTGAAAGTTGGAGATCAGGTTTCCCAAGATAAATCTGCTCTTGCAAAAAAATAAACACATGCCAAGGGCAGATGCAACTGGCTGTCCACTAATCTATAAATTAAGACTTTTTCTCATCTTATAGTGAATAATAGACTTTTTGATGTGTAAAAATAATAATGAATTTAACCATTTCATTAACCTCCATGTATTTTTTTATAGGTTTGAAAGAAAATGTCAGTCAGCATGCATGAAAATCGCAAGTCTAGGGCCAGCACTGGCTCCATAAACATATACTTGTTCCACAAGTCATCCTATGCTGATAGTGTCCTTACTCACCTGAACCTTCTGCGTCAGCAGCGTCTCTTTACAGATGTACTTCTCCATGCTGGGAACAGGTCGTTCCCCTGCCACAGAGCCGTTCTAGCTGCTTGTAGCCGGTATTTTGAAGCAATGTTCAGTGGAGGACTGAAGGAGAGCCAAGACAGTGAAGTCAACTTCCACAATTCGATTCACCCAGAAGTCCTGGAGCTTCTACTGGACTATGCGTATTCCTCCAGGGTTATCATCAATGAGGAGAATGCAGAGTCACTGCTGGAGGCTGGTGACATGCTGGAGTTCCAGGACATTCGGGATGCTTGTGCAGAGTTTTTAGAGAAAAACCTCCATCCCACCAATTGTCTTGGTATGCTGCTGTTGTCAGATGCTCACCAGTGCACAAAGCTATATGAACTCTCTTGGAGGATGTGCCTTAGCAACTTCCAGGCTATAAGTAAAAGTGAAGACTTCCTCCAGCTGCCAAAAGACGTGGTAGTGCAGCTCCTTTCCAGTGAAGAATTAGAAACTGAAGACGAAAGGCTGGTATATGAATCAGCTATCAACTGGGTCAACTATGACCTGAACAAGCGTCACTGTTACCTGCCTGAGCTATTGCAGATGGTGAGATTGGCCCTCTTGCCAGCTATATACCTTATGGAGAATGTGGCCATGGAAGAACTTATCACCAAGCAAAGAAAGAGCAAAGAAATTGTAGAGGAATCAATAAGATGCAAATTAGAGATCTTGCAGAATGGTGGAGTGGTCACTAGTTTGTGTGCCAGACCCCGCAAAACTGGCCATTCACTTTTTCTTTTGGGTGGTCAAACATTTATGTGTGACAAGCTGTACCTAGTAGACCAAAAGGCAAAGGAGATAATTCCAAAGGCTGACATACCAAGTCCACGGAAAGAGTTCAGTGCTTGTGCCATAGGCTGCAAAGTGTATATTACTGGTGGACGAGGGTCAGAAAATGGAGTCTCCAAAGACGTGTGGGTGTATGATACTCTTCATGAGGAGTGGTCAAAGGCTGCTCCCATGCTGGTGGCTAGGTTTGGGCATGGCTCTGCCGAACTTAAGCACTGTTTATATATAGTAGGAGGACACACTGCTGCAACTGGTTGCCTTCCAGCTTCCCCTTCAGTATCCTTGAAGCAAGTAGAACAATATGACCCTGTGACCAACAAATGGACCATGGTTGCACCACTGCGAGAGGGTGTAAGCAATGCAGCTGTAGTCAGTGCAAAGCTCAAGCTGTTTGCCTTTGGTGGTACTAGTGTTAGCCATGACAAGCTGCCCAAAGTTCAGTGCTATGATCAGTGTGAAAACAGATGGACGGTACCAGCCACCTGCCCCCAGCCCTGGCGCTACACAGCGGCAGCTGTTCTGGGTAACCAGATTTTTATTATGGGAGGAGATACTGAATTCTCTGCCTGCTCAGCTTACAAATTCAACAGTGAGACCTATCAGTGGACTAAGGCGGGAGATGTGACAGCCAAGCGAATGAGCTGCCATGCAGTGGCATCTGGAAACAAATTGTATGTGGTTGGAGGCTACTTCGGCATTCAGAGATGCAAAACGTTGGACTGCTATGATCCCACATTAGATGTGTGGAACAGCATAACAACTGTGCCCTATTCATTGATTCCCACAGCATTTGTCAGCACATGGAAACACCTTCCTTCATAATTGTGCAAGTGTTGCAATTACAGATTATCAGGTAAGAAATAGAACCTTTGAATTCCATTGTAATGCTTTTTGCAAACCTTTGCAGCAGCAGCTGTGAGGAGGATGAGTATATATTCAGTACAATTTTACAGGTAGAGCAATTGAGACACATACTTTGACAAGCATCTGTAAGTCAGGCACCATGTCTGTGACAAAGCTAAGAAGCTGCAATTAGTTTGCTGGATAGCTTGCAGCTGCTTTCCTTTACAGGGCCTTTTCCTGTATGGTTTAGATATAAAAAATGGTATTTTTGCTCTGCATTTAGATACTAAATGCATGCTAAACAAGGATTTGGTGCCTGATGACAGAAGCCAAGTCACTCTATATCCAGTCACAAGGTCCCCAAAAGCTACTGTAAATTCTGATCTGACGCCTGATAGGGAATTCACTTGAATTTACAGGTACACATGCTTTCTACATGCAGACAGCCTTTGGGGAATTTTGGTATCTTAAAAAATGTCTTTTACAGGCACTTCGGGCCTAATTTTACAAATCAGCTAAACAGCACAGTTGTAGTTGCATAGATCAATGTTGTATTTGTTTGGTTGATGCACTTTAAAATGCAGATTTTTCAATATAGTTATGGTCATGTATATTGGAGTAGATACAGTGCTGAGAATACAGTGCTGTAATTAATATTGCTGGCTAACTTAATTACAAGTCTATAGCACATAGTGTTCCAATTTAATTACACATAATAGGCCAAGCTCTTACCAGGTGCAACTTTGGTGCTGTATCTTCTCACAAGCAAGTCTGAATTCAGCCTTTCTTGTTTTGGTTGTTGTGAACTCTGATTTTTTTATTTCAGGAGCAGAAGACATTAATTAAATATATATCTATGAAATCTGGATAAATGCATGCACTATTTTTAAGCACTTTTTTTAATTCAAAGTTTTTTTAGAAATACTACTATTTTTTCTTGTATTTACCTTTTCTAGACTTACTTAAAATTGGTCACAGACATTTTTTCAGAACTATGAATAATAAATCTGGCAGACCCTATTATGTGTTCTGTTGCTCGTTTCCTCCACTCCCCCCTTTTGACTTTGGTACTGAATCACAGTTACCATCGGCCAACAAAACAAATACAGTGCTGTGCTTAATCCTAAATAATCTGTGCCCTGTGAGTGGTTCTTCTGTTAGGAGCAGACTATACTTTTATTTTTCCCTAATTTCTTTAGCAGCTGGAGACATTTGCCTGGCTTTTGCTGTAAATATGAAACACAAATGTCTTTGAAGCTGAGTAGATAGAAGCATATACCTAGAATATTAGGGTAATGGTGAAATTCCATTCTTGGTGATACAATGAGGATTCATCTTGTTGCTGTATTTCAGCAGAAGGGCAGCTTTGAGTGAAGAATATGAGATTGGCCTCATGAAAAGCAGCAGGTCAGTCCGGAAATCGGGTTATGTTGAGCCATCAGCTGCTCTTGTCTCATACAGTCGTTTGAGTAGAAGGCTCTGCCCTCCATCCACTCCATTGTGTTTTCTGAGCAAACCCCTGAGAAACAATCGAATCTGGGTTCTGGGAGTAATGGCACCCTTCTGACAGCCAGCAGATGGAAGCCTTGATTTCTTTGCTGTGGGTTCCTCCCTCTCTGGGAAGAGTGTCTTGGCATCTTGTTATTTTCTGTTATCACTGACTTCTAGCATTTCTCGGTGTTATCAGAGCAGCAGTATGAAATGCCCAGACTCAGATCTTTCTTTGGCAAGAAAAATATTGACTTATTCTTGTGCATCTTACTTAATTGTTCTGAAGTTTATACTGTAAGAGAGGAAGTGTTTCATTTTCCAAAAGAGTCCTTATAACAGCGCAAAAAAGCTTTCCTTTGTGGGAGCAAAGAATGGATGATTAGCAATAACGTAAATTGGCCTTTAGGAATGATTATGGGCAAAATGAAGTAGCATTGCAGAATGCCTGATTCCACAGTAAACACATAATGTGAAAGTCATTAAGATGTGGGACAGAGTGATAATGTGTAGGCACTTGTAATAAGTCAGAGACTTGCATGAAGCACGGTAGCATTTGCTTCTAGCAGTACTCTCCCTTCTACAAACCTGAGAGTTTGTGCTTACTTAGCATGTTGCTCAGAGCCAGCTGGACCAAGAGCAGGATTTGCTCTGCAATATCTTGTTAAAAGCCATTATTTTAGCTTCACTAACAGACAAGATAACTGGCTTAACTATAACAAAAGGTAACTGGCTGAACGTTGTCATGAACTGAAATCTCTCCAATGTTGTGTGCTCTCCAGCAAGTCGGGTTGACTCCTGCTGCTTTGTCAGTGGGTGGGAGGCACAAAAAGGAAATTGCTTCTGATTACCCTCTGTTTCAATGACACTGTGTGGGCCCAGTCTGACAGCTTCTGGGAAGACTGTAGTCTGCTTTGTCCTGCTTTTCATGCCCAAGGCTTTTGAGTAGATTGGGGAATTTTTTCCCTCCATTTTGGAACTGTTTATAATGTTTGTTTTTAAAGTCATCTGATGACACAGAATCTTGTTCTGGCTCCAGTGTTGGAAGTATGTTTCAGTGTGAAGAATAGTAAGTTATGCTGAAGAATGCCTAGAATATCAACACTTTTTTTAGAGACAGTGAAAATTGTCTTACAAGTCCAAAGTTGCAAAACAGCATGATGCTCTGGACTGTTATGTAGGCTGTGGTGTTTTCTGTGGGTGTTCCTTGTTGTTCTTAGGCAATACTGCTTAAGAGAAATGTAGTGTGTTCAAATGAACTGTAAGTTCACTGGAGCTCCTTATGCATTGTAATGAAGTAGGATTTGCCTCCTAGAATTCTAGTAGTGCTATTAGAAATGACTGCGTTGAACTGATGATGTCTTAGAAGCTGGCATTTTAATAGAGCTTTATAGTGAAAAGGCAAAGCACATTCTCAGCATCCAAAAACTTTTATAAAGGACAAATTTTTATAAAGGACTCAGGGATAGAATTATTCATGCTTGATGCATTGCTGTGTAAAAGAAATGAGGCATGCTTTTGCTCTTAAGAACAGCAGGTATGTTTTAAGACAGGGGATTATATATGCCTTTCAATATTGGTAATAAGTTCAATTCAGAATTCTTCATAGTGAGCTGAGGTGAGACACCTTCATCTCTCCTGCCTCACTTCAACCAGGTTTCATTTTGGCCTGGAGATTAAAAAAAACCTCTGCACTGAGTGTCTGTGTGGGCTTTTTTGGAAGAAAAATTGCACAAGGTTACGGTACCTCAAAACAAATCCTCAGGGATTTAAGATTTTGGAGGAACATAGGAATGTTGAATCACGTGTTATGGAGAGCCCATTATGTTGAGTTGTATTGGTCCAGTTTAGTTTTAAAATTACTAAATTAATGATTAAACAGTCTTTCTGGGTTTGGGGGATGATTTGCAGAGTAGAATAATGAAGGCAGAATCTGACCTACATAACCAAGTTACCTTCTAACTTATTTATCAGTAGTTGTCATGGGAACACTGAGGTGGTGGTGGGTTGAGGATACCCATCAAACTCAGGATTGTATCCTGAGTGTAGCTTTGACATCTGGCAAAATCTGGTGGTACATTGTTTCAGTAAATCACTTTAAATCTTTTTTGTCTTTTTTTTTTCCTTTTTTCCTTTCCACGCTTTTAGTTTACTCCTTTGTTTGGAAAAGTGGAACCTCAAATCTGGACACATGGTTTTAATGAAGAAAAATCATTCAATGTCTCTTGCATTTGAAGAAAAATCATCTGCACCTTGTAAATTACCTAACCTAGACATGAAGGAATGGAAGGAAAAATAACTGTCTTCAGTGCTTCAGCACAAAGTTTAAATATGAATGAACAAACCTATGATCTGGTCCTTGTGTTAGTCGTTGTGGATTAATGCCAGCGTTAATCAGTCCTTCAAAGGCTAAGAAAAGACAGAACTTCTCGGAGCCGTACAGCACACAGCTCTTGATTTCTATGGACTCTGCTGTTCATGCATGAAATTTGAAATGGTTGTCACTCACTTTGTGGTGGTTTGAAGAGCCAGCGCCAGCCGCAAGGTTTGCCATCCAGGTCTGAAGCAGTGAGATGCTGATGTGAATGAAGATAAAACAGTGTTGTTGTGGAACTTGGTGTGTCTGTGGGCAGTGCCTACAGCATCTCTTAGATCCTGTATTGCGTTGTCCTGTGTGGAGCAAGTCACCTTCCACTTCGTAAGGAACAGCCCAGTGGTGCAATGTTTCTGCAACAGTGGACAACAAAATGGCACCCCCCAAACGTTTCTTGTTACCTTTCCTCCCTGTATTTATGAGTAATTCAAACTCTCCTGCTTCTGATGTGTTGTTGTAGGTATTAGTTATTTATTCTTTAGTGCTTGCATGCTGAAACAATGCCTGCAGTTGTCTTTATGTTGTGAGGACTTGTGTAAATTGTTGTATGTTTTGCACATTTTATGGTCGCTGACTTGCTCTGCTGCACAGGGAAAGAGAACTGTTGGGTAACAGTTGGTGGTGGGATGGAGGAATGGCTTCCTGATCAGAATTGGAAGGATTACAAGGCAGGATCTTAAATTACACACATATTAAAGGAAGAAGCCATGGAGGTCACTTTCTCAGGCCACTAATTCCCCAGTTTGCATGGGGTATGTCTTGGACATGGTGTCTTTGATACATTTTGTTTGTTGGTCATGCCTTTCAATTTCTAATCTGGAAATAGCCCAAATCCTCTTGCAGCTCTCTCTTTGTGCAGTTTCCTGATTGCAACGCAAATACTGTGGAAGAGCTCTTGGTTACCAAGCCTAGATGAAGTTACTGTCCAAAGTTATTTATTTTTTTATTGGGTTGGAGGAGGGGTACCAACAATACAGCCACCTTGAGCAAAATGAGTGGAGTATGGTGATTCAAGAATAAAAATAAAAAGCCTTGAGATAGGTTAATGATGAAGTCTTAAAAAAAAAAAAAAAGTAAAAAGGAAGAAGAAAAGTAGTAGTTTTGCACTGACTAGATTGCCTCATCTGTCTGGATTTCAGGTGATTGTCTGAGTGGCCAGATGTCAAAGACCCAGGTGCTCTGGCGAAATTCTTATGGGGATATAAAATTAATTTCAGACCTCTTAATCTTAAGAAATAGCCCTTGAACTCTGCTGCCTTTTATTTTGCTTAGACATATGCATCTTTAAACTCTGGGTTACTCAGAAATGTCAGATACAATTCTGCAAAGCCAAACTTTTATTTTTAAATAATTTTTCTCTTACCAGTCTGGTCTTGAGACTGAGATTAAGTTATCCTTTTTCTTCTGGATTTCAGAAGCTTATGTTTCACAGGTGCTTTCTTTCTCAGATCCTTTCATGCAGCATGTGTTGTGTTTTTTGCTAAATGTTTCTGGTGTCCAGCTTAATTGGCACATTCAGTTACATGGTTGGTGTGTGCTGCTGTGTAAGTAAACAGCTGCATGTGTGCATGTGAAACAAAACTAGTCACATTGTGATACTTGCCTTTCTTTGTGTGACATTGGTGTAGCTGTATTGTGACAGCTTTGTCATCTGAAAATATTTACACTGGTCACTTGAAGTTTTTTTGTGCTGCCTTATATTTGACCTGCTAATTGTAGTAGACTCTTATATTTCAGAAATAGAATGCTTGGACTTCTGTGAATACTGAGATAACATGAGTTAATTAGCAAATATGTTAGCAGCTTTTTAAAAGGATGTGGCCAGGCTAGATGTGAACAGTTATAGTTCCTCTGGTTAAACTGATGTCCTGAAATGATAGATTGGAGAAGTATTTGAAACCACAGCCTACTTCTCTGTGCCCTCCCAGCATTGGTTCTTTTCTCTTAAATGCCTTTTAAACAACAGGAAAATACCTTATATAGGGTAGGGCTCCTTTGTGTATCCCTGCACTTGCACAGGTTGTCCTGTTGAAGCAGTCAGCCTTGAACTACTGTTGCCTTTTGTCTTCTGAATCCCTCCTGGGAGTGCAAAGGGAAGGAAGTCATGAAGTCAGACTTCCAGTGCTTTGTGTGTCCTCTCCCAGGCGCTAGAGGTGGCTGCATGAGAAGGTGAAGAACTGAGTTCCCAGGGTCCCCGTTGTTTGGATAAGCGCCTACTGGTTTGAGTCTTTGAGACCTCACTTATGCATCAAGCTGATGAAGGTCCAGCATGTGAAATCTGTTTTGTAGTGCCATGCAGCTTCCCAAGGTGAGATGAATTTTCTGCAGCTGTTCTCCAAAGTTGTGGTCTGCTTTCAAGTCCTCTGTTAATTCCTGTGTGTAGGCTGAAGGAAGCTGAAGTGAGGATGGGCCTGTGGCTCTGCAGCAAACATACTAGGCTCTGGCTCTTTGAATTGATGTGGGAGTCCTGGGTAGCTACTTGACCATTCCCATCCTACTAGACACTCCACACTTTGAAGCAAATGCTGTTCACAGTGGAGCACACACAAAATCTCTGACGTAAGATGGGAAGGTTCCTCTTACTTTGCAGGCTGGTTGCTGTAGAAGCATATAACAAAGGACAGCCTTCCTCTTCTGGTATAATTGTGCCACCTCTTTTCTCTAGATCTGACATCTGTTTGAATAAGAGTGATTATAGCAGAATAATGTTTCCTGCCCTGGCCACTGAAGATGTGGTTCATATGCTAGAAGAAAACTGCAAGAAGTAAAAATTGTCTATGTTGTGTGTTGTTATTTGATCCTACATCTTAAGGTTTTGTAAAACTTGCCTTTTTTTTTTTTTTTTTCCCACAATGTGAAACTGAAGGTCAATAAATTATTAGTCTTTCTCTCCATGGAATGTTTATCTGAAGGATTGTCTCATTCTCCTCTCCTTCCCTACCCCAAAATGCCTCACAATGTCCTTTTCATGTCGTCTTAATAAAAGCACACCAACAATATGCAGTTTGCTGCTTTGGTTTAAGCTTCTGCTTCAGTTGCACTAAGCTTCCCTTTGTTCTGTTCTGCTGGTGTTACTATGATCCCTATCTCAAAGTTCGGCAGTTAAAAACCGGGAAGCCTCAAAACATTTAAGAACAGGAAATGCAAGTTTGTTGCTGCTTGCTGTACAGTTTAGCTGGTGCTTGATACAACTTGAAAATGGAATTCAGCATCTTGAATCCTTCCTAATTATTCTCAAGGCAAAAAAATGTTCTCTTTATGCCTTAAGTCCAAGTCTAAAATAACATCAGGCAGGGACATTCGTGCATACACCCTGGAAGTTCAGTTTCTCAGACTGCAACTAGATTTTCCTCAGCTCTGCATCCATTGCTTCGGAGCAAAGGAGCAGGACCTTCCTTACTTACTTGAGTTGCTTCATGTCCTGTCCTTTCATCCTTTTGCCAGTAAGGCTCTGAAGGAGGAGGTAAAGAGAAGGAGGTAACACAACAGTGTAGGGAGGATGACAATGCTTCAGTTGCTATTCAGTCTCTACCGTGTGACTTCTGTATCTGAGCACCTGGATTCCTGGCCCTGGAAATGAAATTGGAGTACTTGTTTAGCGGAGATAGAAAAGGCAAACCGGTAGCAGGAAGTAATGCTTTCTGCAAGAATTAGGTTTTCTGAAATCTCCTAATCTACCTATTAAAATTCCTGCAGCCATCCCCTGAAAGTCACAACTTTCTTAGGGTGTTTATTATCCCAAAACAGTCAAGGCCATGACATTAAGAGACTTTCAAGCCTTGGCACTGCTCAGATAACCTGTTCGTGAGGCCTTTGCAATCAGTTTTGGCTGGGGGAGTGGGACACCTATTGCAGAGAACCTTGAAATGCAAAAGATACTGGAAGAAATCAGCCTTTCCACAGATCAGGGTAAGTTTAAGTCAGTTGCAGTGCTCGTTGCAATAGGAACGGGAACACTGGTGTTCTACTTTGGTTTTTGTTGGAATTTCACCAGGGCCTAGGATGCTTACCCCAGCACTGAGCATGAACAGACTGGTGTAGAGTCTCACTGGTGTCATGCTAGAGTGTCCAGTCACTTACTGGAGGACTTTGTCATGGATTCAAACTCTTCCTTGGTTCTGAATGTGAGCAACTCCTGAAAATGGAGGTTTGATATTTATGGTGAGAATTTGGTAATTGTGTGACTAGGTTTATCATTATTAGGTTTATGGTGATTATATTTAGATTTAAAACAGCTGATAAACTGTGAGGCATCGGCTCTGTTCACATGAAGTGTGAATACCAAATAACTCAAATTACTAGAAAGGAATCAACTCATTAGTGTTGAGTATGCCTTCATCAGGCATAACTGGGTGATGAGCTCTGACCTGGGAAAGCCTCAAAGTCTTGTCCTGGTAAGACAGTGACTTCTTGTGATCTACAGTCACCAGTGGGGTGGCCAGAAATGGTTTAGGGTGGTCACTGGAGTGCTTTGGCTTGTGAATCCTGCCTGGGAATGCTCCAAAAGAATGCAAGTTTGCATGGGACAAAACCATGTCACGGCTGCTCTAACACTCCGGCAGAACTGATAATTGCCTTCCAGTGCTTGGGAACATTCCTGAGAATGGTTTAACATACTGCCATCATTCCAATTGGGACATCTGAGTAATATCATATTTAGATCCTTGATAACCAGCTGAAGTTATCAAGGAAGTTATCTAACCCAGCATCAGTGACCTAAATTCTGCTGAAGGCAGAGGAAGGAATGCTGTCTCTAAGTTACCCAGATCTTGGTAAGTGCTAAGAGGAATGGGTCCTCAAGAGGAGGAGGCATGCTGCTTCTTCAGATGCCTTGACACAAAGCTTTGGAAGTGTGGAAAGAGGAAGGTAGGGGAGCCCACATGGTTGGTGTGCCTGAAGGTAGGAGAATGCAGCAAACTCCTTGCTTTGCAGCATCAGCATCAGCATCATAGCTTCTACTGCAGTTTCAAAAAGATTAAATGGAACAGAATGGTGTAACAAAGAGACAGCTCAAGTGTATGTGCTTTGGGAGAGAGACATGGGAACACATACAAGTGCCCATATCCTTGGCAAGCAAATACTGAATGAGACAAAGTTAAGGGTCTTTTGTTTTAAAGGACCACTAGTCCCCATCTTTACAGGCATGTCATTGCTTCTGGCCCTTACACAGAGGTAAGACCTTCACAATCTATTCCTCTCCACAGTGCAAAAGGCTGTGATCTAAAATGGTAATCTGATCTATCCTATGTGCATGTGTATGCACAAAAATCATACAAAACCATAAGTAAATGTTAATGAATTTTTTTATTTATGTATGTAGCATGAAGAAAAATACAAACTGACTCTGGTAACAAACGCACATACACAATAGGACCATATGGACTCTATGTGTTTTTAATAATGATCTATGAATTTAAAAATGTTGGTATTTGTTAGAAACTGTACATTTAAACACGAGAATCATCCTTGAAACTAAAAATTAATGTGAAGCATGACTGTGAATTAAAACAAGTGGCTAAATAAATTACAAATTTCTTTCATAATCATGTTAAGGCTATGCTTCTGGCCCAGCAGTGCTCTGACAGTCTCAGGAAACTGAATTAGACAGTGTGTCTTTTTTATGAGAATCTTTATCTCTGAAGTGCCAGGGTACTGTGAAGGAGGCAAAGCCACTGGAATTTCTGCCAGGACCTCTCCTAATCCATCTGTTGTTTTATGAAGCATTTAATAAATTACTTAATGCTTATGTATCAGATGAAGTTCATTAGATATTTTGTAATGTCTGTCCGGAATTTGTGTGTCATAGCCCATGATCTTAATCAGAGGTAAAGCTTATGGTTGACTGCATTACCGAATTATAATACATATTTATATAAGTCAGGGTCACAAACACAAACTAAGATTTTGCGAATATGCAGCTCTTTCCACAAGATTTCAACATCTCTCATCAGATTTCATCCAAACAACAGGTTTGTGAGGGAGCAAAAATACTTAGTCTGGGGATGTGGCTGGGAAGATGGAGCATGGTGGAAGGAGTCACAGCAGAACCTCCTCAGATCTCCTGGCACCTTCTCCTAGAGCTACAGTGTGCTCTGCACTGGCCAACAACAAAGTTATGGCTGCTTTGTAAAACTGTCTGTGAAAACTTGTCCTCTTATCCACTTAGTTAATTGGATTGAGAAGAGGTAAAACTATTACAGAGATATTGTCTCCCAGAACTAACAGAAGCAGGGGGGACTTGCCACAAGGTAAAAACAAGCGAGCTGGCTTTTTATGTATCTGTGAGGGACAATAGTTCTCTCAGGCAGATAGTTACTTGTTAGCTAAAGAGGAAGAAGATAGGAAACAGACAGGTGTGGGGAGCTCCTGGCAGCAGACTCAGTATGTTGTCCTCCTCAGCATCCCTACCAGTATGGACAGGTACTGAGCAAAATAGAGATGGAGCTTGGACTTTTTATTTTGAAGGCAGTAGGCTTTCTTTTCCACTCCAAAAATGGAAACATACTGTTTTCCAAATACTGGAAAGAGTTGTATGAAGCCTGGGGATTGCTGTGAAGGGACTCAGGCAATGCAGATTTTCTCCTGTGGTAAATGACTGGCTGGGCAGGCCTGGCAGAGTAGGTGCAAAGCAGCTGGGTAAAGTGGAAGTCAGTGGGTTGGTGGAAATGTCCTTGGATAGTGGTTCAGCTTCTGTTTCCATGTCCTGTTAGCCCTGACTTTCCTTCAAAGCAAAGAGCTGTCTTTGCTCTTTCAGACATGTAAATTCCTCCCAGACCTATCACCCAAGCCCATATGGTAATGGAGAAAGCGAATTTTCAAAGCACTAAAAGGAAGGGAAGTAAAGAGTTTTCTGACAAATTTGTTTGCATGTTGCTATTGAATGGGGTTCAGGAGCTGTATCCCACAACCTGGTAATCCCACAAAGGATATGACTTTGTCTCACTCTACCTGAATAGCAGGGCTGTAGCCCCTTTTTCACATGACATGTGGCTATTAGCTGTTTGCAGCCCTGTTTGGCGCAGGCCTGTCTGTAGCTTTTTCTGGTTAACTTTGCAAAAATCCTGAAAACACTCATGTCATAAGGTAAGATCCAATGTGTTTTGTTAGCTAGTGTGTTGTTAGCTTTAAAATGGTTAGTCATCAGTGCTGATGTATGTTCTCTTCTGTTTAACTGAAACATGCCTTTCTGGAACATTTTGGCACATATGGATGTCTCCAGGGCCATTTCAACATGCTTTCTGGTGTCCAAACACCACCTTTGAGAACGAGGTTTGTGTTGGTAATTATTAGCTAATTTGCATGTTCAGCACATTGACTCAAGTTGGTAGGAAAAGGTCCCTTCTCCTCAGCACTGCAGGCTGGAGAGCCATCTGCTCCAGTAAAAAGCAGCTGCTTGTCAGAGATACTCTGAGTGTGCAGCCTGGGAGGCAGACACAAGTGGTGACTTGATAGCACAAGTGGTGGCTGCAGCACTTGGAGAAATGTATGTTGAAGTAGACTTACCTTCTGTGCTCGCCAAGAAATTAGTAGGCAATAGGTGTGTGAAACAGAGCAGAAACTGTAGCAAAGTACAAATCTTGCTAATAGTGCTTTGTTATAGTGCTGATGCATTGAAAGCAGAGAAAGTGTTGCTGCAGGTTCTAAAATGATGGTATGAGAAGCTTTATTAAGAAGAATAAATCTCTTAGCAAGTGAGTAAATAGTGTATTATGTTTGACATAGAGAGTAAAAGAGGTGGTTCTTTGCTAGCCCAGCTTATAGAGAAGTGCAAATCATCAACAAAGGCATTTGTCCTTATTAAAATAACATCTGACCTAAGCCGTCCTGTTGTCTTTCAGATCTCTGTACTTACACTTTGGACTCAGTCTCAAAAAATTCACTTGGACGCTGTTGTGCAACTGAAACATGGGAACTCTGATGCTGTAGGCATTTTAAAAATAAAGCCTGTTTTTATTGCACTAGGTAGTCATAGAAAAATACCATATATATTCATAAAGATCAGAAGGAAAAAGTGCTGCTCAGATTCCACATGCTATTAGCTAAATCACAGAACCAAAGCTACAGAAGGTAGGATAGGCCAGCAGATAGTTAGCTGCTGGTCTACTAAAAAGTGGACTTGTTAACATGTGTTTTAGATCAGAAAGAGAGAATTTGTTGGTTGTATGTTGTCTTGACTGTGCTGCTGTGAATACTTCCAACAATACTTGTGCTTAAAAACAACTGGAAAAATGTGGAATTTTCTTTGACTCTGGTCGTTGTTCACCAGCATCCTCTCAAAGAGGTCTGCATGGGTAAGGACATCTCTAGAACAGTGAGAATTTTCTAGGGAATATATTGCCTTGGCATACTCAAGACTCAGAGTTATTTTTGTTCCTTTCCCCATGAATTTTAGCCTCAATCTTCCATCTAACCTTCAACCTCAACCTTCAACCAAAAAGCTGAACTTTATTCTTCAAGATATCCACTGTTCAAAAACATGCTTAAAACACTTCTAGATGTTCAATTTTTTCACTTTGCGCTAAAAAGAGCAAAATAGGCATAACTAGAAAGGGATTAATGAGCTGTAGAGAGCTGCTTGGTGTATCTGATCAGTTCACATTCAATCCCACATCCCCCTGATTATAAACAATCTCAGTGCAGTCTTCCCAACAGGTTGTCATTAGTTTAAAAGCCCTGCTGGAGGTGTTTAGGAGCTGGAATTTCTCTGCCTCCACTGGAACAATCTCCAACTTACTGAAGATGTAAAATTTGGCATTTTAATTAATTTTTAAATTGGTTTGAGAAACTCAAAAACCTCTTATGCCCCTGTTTCTTCCCCGATGCATGCATTTTTAAATCTACATGACTGTTGCACACTGTGAAAATGTAGCATCATGTAAATCCACATGAGTCAGGACTCATTCCTGACTACAATAGCAATGAGATTCAAGGCTAAAAATCTTACATTTACATACAGTAGAATCAACTATTCATTTTTTATTATAAAGACTAAAAGGTGGAAGAAACTAACTGCTCTTACCATGTGATTTCCAAAGGATAAGAAGGCTATCCCATCTGAAGGCAACTGTAATTCTATACAGTTTAACAAAATTATCTTGTTTCCATCATGCTATTGCCTTTAAATGTCAGTTGTGGACAGTGTTACAGAGAACATAATTCAGGAATTCTCCCCTGTATTTTCATGCTCCTTAGAAAACACCAAGTGATGGTTGAATGTGGCTAAGGGCCAGAAATTAGTAACTGAAGAGACCTTCCCAAGGATGTACAACCAGCTAGATGTACAGTTAACTTGAAAAGTCGCACTGATACATAACAAAAGCCTAAACCTGAAGAAGTATTTTCACTTTATTTGGACCTCTTTTTTTATGTTTTAGAGGCAATATTCTGGAGTAGCATTCATAAATCTCCCCCTTTTCTGAAAGAGGGACTTATATGTACCTCGTGCCTCATGCTAATTTTTTCTGAGCACTGAAGACATGTTCATATGCTTTGAATAAGCTCATGTTTTGTGTCTCTTCCATGCTGGGGCATTGAAGAGCCATAGCTGAAGAGACTGGCATGTCTTGACTGTACTTGTTGTCAGCCAGGAGAAGTTTGGGCTGTATGCAGATGCCACTGCAGGACTTGATGGGGTCATGCAGAGAGAATGCTCTGCAACCTCTGTATGCTCTGTCCTATGGATAATGAAAGGAAGTGGCTTCATAACTTTTTGACTGCTTTAGTCACTAGAAGGTGATGATAGTTGTGAGGTCCTCCAAAAGGAAGGTGGGACCTAGTTAGCAACTTCTAACTCTGAGGACTGGGAGTGTAGTTGTGTGCTGAATTCAGGACTGTGAATATAATCGTCATAGGGAGCACCTTCATACAACTACCCTTGTCTCTGGAGACCTTTTAATACAGCCTTGATTTCAAAATGCTGAGAAAGATTTTAAGCATATGAAAAAACAGGCAGTTGATTCAGGCACACAATGCAAGCAGTTAAGATGCCTTTGTGACAGATTTTAGCTGGTTTCATCCTAAGTTATTACAGTGGTTGAAGGCTGTCTTCATAAGCTGCTTTGTGGCGTGTGACTCACAATGGCTTGTGTTTTCTCAACTCACTGTGTGCTGCTGGTGCCAGGCAGGGGTCTGCATGGCTTCACCAACAGCACCACAGGAGAGTTAGGACTGCCTGGGCAGGAGACAGGACTTGTTTGGGAAGGCAGACTGGGGCACATGAGGAAGTAAATAAGAACAGAGTTTTTAGAAAGCTGTGAAATTCCCTTGAATAAAAGACTCATTAAATTGCCTTCATGCTCATTTTTCCTCATCTTCTCTAAACTAGAGCATAGCAGCCTGGGTGTATACGTGTACATACAAATGGAAGTGTATACCTACAAAGCACATCTTGCTCTAATACTCAGCTGCCCTTTGTAATAAGCGTGTGTGCTCAGCACATTGCCTGAATACACTCAGTCTTACGCTGATAAAGATGGGGTAAGAAGCTGCTTAGGAACTGAGTAAACCTGCACTGAAACTGAGTAAACCTGCACTGAAACTGAGTAAATCTTTCTAACCTTGACCATAAGGCAGAGAAACACTATCAAATTAAATACTGTATCATGCAGTAATCTGCTGTAAACATTCAGAGTCCTATATTCATGAGAGAGAATGCTGGAGAATTTTTTAACAACAAACTGGCAAGTCTCTACAATATACAGTGGCTACATTATTACTTTTCTGGTTCATGAGCTGATCTGACAGAAAGTTGTGTAGGAGTAGATAACATTATTCTAAATCTGTGGAATTAAAACTTATAAAGTCAGAGTGTATTAACTAAAGGAGTGGCAGCTTGTGCTAGGACTGTGCTGACCTGTGCACTGTACTGCTTGTTGGCTCAGGGCAGGAAAAGGACTCTCTTCCCTCAAATGAAACTATACCTTGCAGACAATTCAGCACCGTATCTAGAATAACTGATGTTTAACTGATTAGATGCATTACCAAATGCTTGAATATCTTGGCTTAATAAAGTCTGATTTTGACGTTTAATGATAGGATCTAAGAACAGCTCAAACATGATTCTCTGGCTGAAAACCTATTTTGTGCCCAGTGAAAAAGATCCCAGAAACCAGGTTATTTTTAGTGTATTTGTTCCTATAGCAGGTCCTTGATGGGAAGCACCATGCTGTGCAGTGGCAAAGAGGGACAGAGAGTCTTCAGTACCTGAAGTAATTTTACTAAGCAATCACTTTGGGAGCCATGGGAGTACAGCCATGTAAGCTGTAAATTATATTGGTTTATTGTTTGATAACAAGGGGTTACAAAAGAACTTTGTGGCATGGGACAGAAAAAAATCCTGATCTTCCAGAACCTTAAACAGGCATGACTGTTAGACTACCTTTACTTAGAAAATTAAGGAGCTCAATGGCTAGAATGAATCACAGGAAAGTTTCTTCAAAGTGAAATAATGTTTGCATCTGAAGATACTACATATATACTTTTTCCTCAGTCAGTCTGACAGCCATAAATTCGTACTAATATTGTAGCTGTGCCAATCTGTTCCTTACCATCCTTCCCCCTGACTTATGTAAGGTGTCCATAGGCATCTGTAATATACTCAAGGTCCTGCTGGGCTCTGGAAAGCCTCAGCTGTGCTCATGGAGCTGTTAAGAGACATGCACCTTTGTTCTCACCCTGAGCTGAGTCAAAAGAAATGAGACATTTCAAAACAGGCACATGTGCGCTAGTAGGTAAATGTAAATATTCACTTTTGGTTAGAGCCTAACCAATAATTGTAGCCTTGTATTCTCTCTCATTTTTTAAATGTCTATTCTGAAAGGATTTAAGAAATGGCCTTCAATTAACTGTTTCTTGCCAGTGAGGACATTTAGAAGATCCCTTTAATTACTGGAACCAGATTTAAGTTTGATTCCAAATACCAGTTTGCTTCCTGTTCCAGTGAAGGGCTGGTAACGTGTTATGAAAAGCTTTCATTTGCATCATCCCTCCACTCCAATTGAAAATCTACATGTCCATGCAGTTCTTTGGTTCAAACTGGAAAGGCGGGTGAAATTGGATTCACATGATAGCTCATGAAATTTAAAGCAATCCTCTCATGGTTGATTTCTCCTTGCTATATGATTAATACCTCACAATGTGTCTTTACAGACCAACAGTATAAGCCAGAAGTTGATCAAGAACCTTGTTAAATGAAATACATGTTCTAGGTCGAGGTTTATATGTCATTTGAAGAACTCCATAACCAACAATATTTTTCTAGGACTCCAGATGGTGAGGGTTTGTCTTGTTTTCCAGGTTAGCACAAAGAGTGACAAGATATTGCTCTTTCCCTCCCATGCCATGGCCTGCCTGCTTAAGTGTATAAAATTACATTAATCCCACTCCCCTCAATGCCCTTCCTTTTTTTGGAACAATCTGCTTTAAATTTTACTTACCTGCTTAGGGTGAAATAACTCTTCTCTGCCTGACTGCATAAGGAAGTGACTAGTCTTTAACAGCTTATGTTGACATACCTGGTGGGAATATGCACTCTGTGTAGAATGATATTTTCCTAAACTGGGAAAAAATGTATTAAATGCTGCAAACTAAGAATTATGATTGAGTTAGAAAGATAGTTGTAGGACTTTGCCCTGTTCCCTAAATCATTCACAGTTGTCTGGAGAAATTCCAAACTGGAGTAAAATACATCCATTTGAAACATCAGATATCCTCCAGCAGTAGTTCCATTAGAGTTGCTAGCTGACAAAACCAGAAGCTGTTATTAGAACAGGTTTGACCAGTTTCTGCAATTCAGAGAATAGTTGAAATAGTTATATACTAGTGTTGCTGGATTGATCTGTGTGAAAATACTTCTCTTGCTCTAGTTCACACCGCAGTGTACTAGGATGAACCTTTACCTCTGTTTCAAGAGTTATTGAGCCATTTTGGTGCCTGGGGTTAGTCCATTTACTCCATCAGTAGCAGCAGTGCTCAAATCCCAAACTCTACAAGCATGGGATTGAGAAAAGCTAAGGAAACAGACAAAAAATGGTTAAATGGAACATCTGTGGAAAGACATCAAGTCTGGCGGTTCTTTCTTTCTCTGTTGTTTCAGTGTGTATATCAGCCAGTTCTGCTTTTGGATGTAATTTGAAAACAGATAGTAAATAATGAGCTGTGGAGAAGGCTTCCAGCTTTCAGTAATCTCCCAATTATGTAAGGAAAAGACAGGAACAGTGGGGCCTGCTGGCTTCACATCACAGCTTGGATTAATAGCTGCAGTATCTCTAACTACTACAAACTACACAAAAGCAAAATGTTCCTTCTTATTGTTGTAATACCATATGTCAGGTTGTTCCACCACACAGAATGAGATTTGTCTGGTGCATGCAGATGTTCCAACATGGACAAAAAGATCATTCCATCGCCTCCAGCAAAACATCTAGCATGGTAAATAAATAATGATTGCTGTCCGATGTCAGAATGTAACAGAACAGTGCAAATATCAAATGGAGATACATTTTCAAGTTTCTGCTGTTACAGTGCTATGGAGAAGTTATGAACATAAGACTGGGGCTATTGATTCTTAATTGCTTATTTAGAGGCCTACTGCCACATTTCTAGTTCTTTTATTCTCCTTAGCAGGACATGATGAGGATGTCTTGTTTTCCTTGCTTCTCCAGAACCTGCTAAGAACTGGGTAGAGTGAAAGCAGGTCAGAGAATATATTATTCTCTGATTTGGCCTGTCATACAGTTAGCTGTAACACTATCTGTCACTGATTTTATCTCAGAGATCTCTACAATAGCTTTTGATGTTTTGATATGTTATTCCAGGCTTCATAGTGCAAATGTTGAAGTGAACTTTGGTATCAAAGGAACTATGATCAAGTTTTCACTGGAGGAAGAAAAAAGGCTAACAGATGAAACTGAGTTTCTTAGATAAAACAATAGTAAGAAGTTGGTGACTTAGGCTTAGCACTTATAGATCCTAGGCTAGAATTGACTGTAGGCAACTGAGTGTCTTATGTGAGCTGGAAATATATTTCCAAGGAGTCTGTTGTCAATATTACAGATCTGCATGAGAACTCTCAAACCATGAGTATTTGAAAAAGTCACTGGAGATAACAGGTTTCTTTACATCAGCTGGTCTGCAGGTTCCCATGCCTCCATGGAAACGTGTGAAGTAGTTTGAAATTGTGTGCCCTTTAAGGAAAAATGGGTAGACCAGTTTGCATTTGTGAAGTGATATTGTGGGATGAAAACACACACGAAGGAACAGCTTCTTCAAGAAGCAGTGGTTACATACTGTGTGTCCTTGTCCACAGTATCCACCAGACTATAAAGCAGACTGTGGCAAGTGTTAAAGGCTATGGCAGCTGTGCTGTGTTGTATTGCTCTCTTGTATGGAGGGATTCATATTAGTGGGTCTTAGTTACTGCTTGAGATAGCTCTTCTTCTGAGACATCTTTTTCCTCTGACAAGGGGAAAGAAGAGTGCTTCCAGGGCTATTAATCCAGTTTAGCTTGAGCAGTCACCCCAGTGCCTGCTTCTGTTCTCATTCATCTGTTGGATACTAGTGGCCTTTAAACAGAAACTCCATATAGAGAAAACACAAAGAATAACCAACTCTTTGAATATTTTAAAAAATTGCAACTATTTCAATTTTTAAAAATTTCTCTTGCCCAGTGTGATCCTAACAGCTGGGCTGGCTAGAAAGGCTATTAGTCTTTCATCTGTATAATACGCTTTTGGCCTGAAGCAGAACTTGAATTGCTCAGTAATGTCAGGGCAGCCACACTAAAATAAACATCCACTTTTGATGTAATTTCTCCAAGGCTTTGCTTTACATGCAGAATATATGTAATCCATCTGAAAGTTGGGATAACTTCTTCAGGCAATTGTTTTTGCTTTCCTGTTAGGAAAAGACAATTACAAGGATTATCACTTGAGAGGACAAGGCACTGATTCTCCTCTTATTTCCACAAGCCTGGATCAGGACTAATTCTACTGACTTCAAGGATTTAGCTGTTGTGAGGAAAGAATGTGGGTGAAAAGGTGCTCATAAAGCTGCAGCAGCATTTTGATGCAGATTAGAACTATTAAACACTGGCAACCTGCTGTTACCAGTGAGTGGCTTTCTAGAATTTGCCAGGTTGCTCTGAGCACAGCAACAATCAAGAATTCACTTGCACTATGGCAGAGCTTTTAAAGGGATATCTGATAAGATGTATGCCTGGCCTGAGCCTTTTCCTGCTCATCCTATACTGACTTTTGAAAATTCACTTCTGTTCTATTTTGCTTTAATTTTTCAAGCATTGATATTTTGATGGTGGAGTTTAACATCTCACTTCCTATCTCACTTCTATCCAATCAAATGGTGTTTCAAATAACTGCAGCCACTTGTCTTTCATGATCAGAGTGATAGGGAGCCTTGTGTTCTCAAGCTTTCTTGGCAACACGTCAAGAACAAACTCTTCTTGTGCATAATATTCAATAACATGATTTGATGCATGGACAGTATCTATTTTAAGAAAGGGAAACTGTTAGATTTTAGAATGGTTTTGAGAGACATAGTTTAAGAAATAGAGGCGAAAATAAAATCAGACGCAGAGAGGCTTAGCTTTGCTACAGGCAAACAACAGAGATTCATAGACTGAGGGTTAGATAGGACCTTATGATCTCATCCTTTTACTGGCTATATAATTTAGACTGCAGAATGTCATTTAGTATTTCTTGCAGTGAGACTTGTGCCCTTCATGAGCTTTCCTGATTAGTGATAATGGCCTAGTAAATTATTTAAATTCAATGGCAATCAAATAAAACACAGAGTTAATTTACCAGCCATTTTCCCGATTCCATATTCTTCAGGATCAGTGACCTGCATACCGCTTTATGATCCCTGTGTTGTGAGAAGAAATCAAGGGCTGAAGTCAAGAAAAAACACAGGCCAATAACCTTTTATTTCTGACCTTTTAACTGGCTGTAGTGGGCCATGAAGACCTAAATGCCAGCTTTTTCAGATTCCTGGGAAGCTTCAAGACTCTTGAATCTAATTCTCCCTGAGAGTTTTGCTCTCATATATTCAGGTCGCTGATATTTCAAAAGCAACTTGGAGCCATGTGTGAGGGGAAGCTTTGGGGCATCCAGTGTTATGCAGCTAGAGCTACACTATAAATTTAGGGCAGCCATGTAGCTCAGGAATTACATGCCTGCCTGAGAGAAAACTAAAGCTGTATTTCACCTGTGTGGTTCCAGAGAGAATACAAGTGATGCAGATTCCACATATGTGTTTTATCTGGATGAGGTCATTAATCCATCAGCCACAGAGAAACTTCTCTCCCACTCTGTTGTTCTCCATTAGAAACCCTACTACTTGCCTTTCAGTTATCCCACCTTTCCCCTTTTTTCTAGGAATGGCTTGTCTAATTGTATTTTGAACTGCTGTACTAATTTATTCTCTGCATGCTTCCGAAAAAATGTAAGAAATTGCCTCAGGGCCATTTCAAAGACAACTTCAAGACATGTCAGCTTTGAAGGATGGAGGGTGAAACTCTTACTGTGCTCAACACAAATAGTATGTAGCCATTTAGCTGGTAGAGAAAAAGGCAATACAAAAGAATCAACATGCTATCCTTTTTTTTTGTCAAGAATATCAAGGAAAAATGTTTTGGGTTTGCTTTTTTCCTTTTACTTTGCTTTCTTTTTTTTCCCAGAAGCTTGCATTGAAATACCTGTGTTTTTGGGTTTCTTCCACTACAGCTAGCAGAATGGAAGCTGAAAGTTACCAAAAAAGCTGAAAGTGGAAGCTGACCTGTATGAGACATGTTCAGTGTTTTGACCATGTTTGTACTGCTGCACATACTCAAACACCCATACTGAAAGGGGAAATATTGTCATACTGAGTCAAATTCTTTTATAGGTCTTTCTCCTTCACTATCTGTTAAAGCAACCATTTACCTAGTGTGAGGATATTGTCTCCCTCTTGTCTTCCAGAGAAGGGAACTTCTATTGAAAATTTCAATCTATACTGATTGCTCCTGGTGACCCCCCAAGCAGGAGTATGTGAGAATGTCACACTCGGGCCACCTTGGGGACCTACCTCAAGACCAATCCTACCAGGCCAGAGTCTACCAGAGGCTGTGAGCTTTGCCAGCATTGCAACAAGAAGATTGTGAGGCAAAAACACTGCAAAGCATGGAAGGACTGATGAACTTTTGTGTACTAAGATGGGTCATAGGTACTTTCTTGGTGCCTGAAGCAGCTTAAAATAGGGAAAAAAGCATTTCATAATTATGGCTGTTACTTCAAAGCATATCAGCTACTGCCCTACATTCCTTTCCTGGTTGCTCTGGGACCCTTCCTTCTCTTTTGCTATAAATGTGTGTGAAATACTGTGCTATCACTCTTGCACTCATGAGTTAAATCCCATTTGCTCATTTAGACATTGACATCCTTCTTATCTTTGTGCTTTTAATAAGTTGGTATGTGTATTGAACTAAGTTATGGAAGATCAGAAAAAGTTATCTTTACTGCCTAAGGAAGCCGTGGGATGTCTGTCTTTGCATGTTTTCCAGAACAGGTTAGACAAACATCTGTCAGGAATGGTTTAAGTAGAGCTGAGCTTGCCTTGAGGCAGGGGGACAGATGAGGTGACCCCTTTTAGTCTCTTCCAGCTCTATTTCAAGGTATCCTCTGCCTCCTCACAGGAATGCAGTCAATGTCCAGTTTGTGCAGAACAGTTCACATATGAATTGTGGCAGAAATGCCTGAATTACACGCCTTCCTGCCCCATAGCACCATTCACATGTATGGGCTTGAGTCCACTGTAAGGCTTGGTGCTAGGTGCTAGGTGTTGCTCCAGCAGGAGGTTCATTCAGTGTGGTTACTGCCTTCAATATAGCTGTTCCTGACACAAAGATAAAGGCAGTTGGCTTCACTTGGGCTCTTAGGAGCCTGAGGTCAGAATGACAATTCCACATACTGTGAGGTTGTCTGCTGTGGTTATTCAGGGACTCACTGGACACAAGGTTCAAGAAGACTGAGTTTCTAGGGTCACTGTTCCAGGTTCTGGGTCACTGCAAAATGTAGTAGAGTAATTAATTGATCTTTTCAGGCTTGCCTATCTGGGTCATTGGAAACCAGTTAGTTTCTAGGGCGTATTTCAGGGCCATGGGATCCTAAAATGTCGATGGCCCTTTAGTGATGGTCCATTGCACTAAAAGCCTGGAGGAGTCTCAACTGTGACAGTTCAGCCCTGTCTTTCCTCCCTCTTTTGAACTGGAGACAAGTTGGGCTGATGAGGGCAGCAGTCTGTTCAGTGCTGTTCAAACTTATAATTGAAGTTCTTTGGCCAACACCAGGATGTGAGGATGACAGGATGCTTGCCCTCTTTATGCTCCCCTCCTTATTGATTCACAGAGCAGACATCTACTTCCCAGGAGGAACAAATCTATTTTGTTTTCAATGTTGAAATAAGTGCTGGATTTTCCTAGGAATACTCTTGAAATAAGCTGTATCTTTTCAAGTGTGCCTCACAAATGTCAGTGTAGGATAATCACTAGGTACCATTCAGTTCTGAATTTTAATGAGCTATGATTTTTTTTTTTTTAATGCATGTAGGTATATCTCATACCGGCCTAGCTTGCTAATTGTGCAGAGAGGGTCTAAACCAAAGCCTGCTGAAAGAGCAGACTTACATGGTCTTTACATGATGGTATGTTAGGAACACTGCTGCCTGAGACAGACTGCTACTACATAGCAAAAAGCCAGAGCTTAAACTTCAAGAGCTTCTGCACAGTTAATGAAACTTTATTGCATGACAAGATAAATGGTATCAGCAAAGTGTCTGTCTCAGAGGAAGTTCTTAGCAAAGCTGAGTTACAAATTTTTTCTGTCACTACTATAAAATCATTACTGGAAAATGCTGACTTGTTGAAAAGGAAACTTTATTGAGAAAGCTCTGTTGAAATTATGCTAGAAAAGGCTTCCCACAGAGGACTACAGAACTGGGGCTGACATCAAAAAGAGAGAGGATGAATGAAAAAGATAGGATTGGGGAAAAGGACTCCTGTCTGTTCTGGGGGTAGTGACTGTGGAGATTATGATGCTTCCCTTCACCCATCCTCTTGCCCAAGATACCAGATTGCACAGCCCTGTTTACTATTTTCAACTGCTTTCCACTTGGATTCAAGTTATTGGGCAAAGCATGTGATCTTCTGCCTCTTCTAAAGTGATAACTTTTGAATGAGGACTCACAGACATTAGAGATTTTAGCTCATCATAGCTACTGCCATTGAAACAGTAGGAAATAAAAGTAAAAGCTCCATGCCCTCAGGCTGAGAAAAATAAACAAAGCCACCCCTTTTCCAATAAAAACCCCAACAAATAGAATTCTATAATTTTTGTCATGAGTTTGAATAACCAACATTGGTACACTGTAGTTCAGTGTACTTCTCAGTCCATTTTCTTCTGCACAGGTAAACTTGAGAAGATGGTAAAAGTGCAGAACAAAATCATAAATGCAGAGTAACTTTTAGACATTGACTCTCAGGTTTTTTGATTTATAACAACGTGTATTATGCTTAGGTCAAATATACTTAAGATATGAGGACTGAAAAAAAAGAAAATGTAATTTCCTTCATATTCTGGTAAGCTAGGTACTTTTAAATGGGTTCTGCTGCTCAGTGAAACAAGTTTTCTTTGACAGATTGCTCTGCTACTGTATTTGATTTCAGTTTCCCACTGAACAGCACCAGGTGAAATCTGTTGTTCTTTAAATTGTAATATGACTTAATCAAGTACTATCCTCTTACCAATCATCTCAAGCCTTTTTTTAGATAGATGCTTAAAAACTAAATAAATACCAGACCCACATTTCAATCAGTTACAGGCCAAACTCTGGGCAAGCATCATTCTGCCTGGCACAAGCATCAACGAGAAGAAACCAGAAAGCAAGCATTAAAACAATTTCAGCACAGAGACTCAATTTGTCTGCATATCACAGACACACCCTGCTTGCCCCCAGTGAGATACTTTATGAGGCATCTGTCTGTGTTACCTCATTGCAACTAGGATCATCCTGCTTACTGCTGGAGGAATCTGCAGATTGTCAGACTTTCTGTTTATTTTTTTCACATCCTCTTGTGAATCTTTTTGGAGAAAGTTCAGAGAACGATTTCTTAGTAGAAACCAGCAGTAATCCTCTGTTTCAGAGAACCCCACCTGCTGACTGCTAAAAAGGCTTGTCTTCTTGCAATTCCAGGGATGCAGAAGTAAGTTATCATATGAGGCACGAGTTGTTCTTGGCTGCTGTCTGGCTTCGTTCATTCTGAGAAATGGATAATGGGGAGCTGCAGAGGGCTCTCTTGCTCTGGCTGCCCTGAGAGGAGTAAGTACATGCAGAAAACAGCAGTAGAGTCACATGCAGATTCCATATCATTGCAACTGGGCTAGTCAGAATGGAAATGGAGGCTTCATTTAATGGTATTAATTCTTCTAAAATTTGCACAAAAGTTGGCTCACAACTGAAGTCAATGATTAAACATCTTCTGTCATTTGGTAACAATCACTTTGAAGATCTTAGTTATTCTTGTGGTAGATTTCAAAGAATCTTGAAACAGCCATTGTAGAATAAGAGTTTTGGAGGCTGTTTTAAAGGCATTTTTCTCCACATTTCTCCTCACCATTTACCTATGACACACTTTGCAATTTTAAATCTATGGAATCTTGTAAAAATGACACTGGGTTCTTTTTAAATCTTTCCTGCAAACAGCTTATCTGCTCAGCAGTCATTAACTTTAACCATGTTTCCTTTTACATATTATTTCTATTACCATATATTTTTATTTTACTGTATCTTGCCTCTTCAGTGTTAGGATAAGAACTGCTTACTTTGGAAAGAACTCCTGGCTGGCTGCTATTTAGAGTTGATATGAAACTTGAGTTCTACAGGCCCTTTGTTCCTCTTTTGGCCCTGTCACTTCATGGTTATTTGAGTGAGATTATTTTCCTAATATTTGGTTTGTCCACATGATTTCTTCTCCTGAAACTTTCTTGGAAAAACTTGTTCTGTCCATAGTGTCTCCTACTATGTTTTGCCATTTAATTACGTGTATCTTTCTTTCTTTTAATGATCTAGTAAATGTCTTTTATCTTGAGATACACCACACTTCTTGTTGGTGCAGTTCTGTGTGTAGGCAGGCAGACTCCCACTTTAATCCCTGATAGTCTTGGATCTACAAAGGGCTAATTGAGAGCCAGTGGTTGGTAACAACTGTGTTCTGGTATTTATATGCTGTCTCAGCTATTGCCTTCAGGAAAACACCGATATTTTGAGAGATATTCAGCCTAGAATGCTTTTCTCTTTATTTCTGTTCTGTATTTAAGTTGTCTGTCCTATGCATCCTGTCTTTAACATTCTGTCCCACACATTTTGGGTCACATAACTTTTGGTCAAAGTATAGTCTAAGGAAAACCAAACTGGTTTTGATGAGTGGATTACATCCTGGCTCCATTAGAATCAACAGTTTTGTAGCCGAGTCCCTGGACTTAACAGAGTAGTCTACTTAAGGAGGTAAAGTAGGTTGCCAAAATACAGCCCTTCTCTTCTACCATTTTTGCCCAAAGAGTGATAAAAACTATTTCAATTTCTTCCTATGCTGATACCGGGAATATAAACATGATATTGGGTGCTCAAATACATAAGAGCACATCCATGTATAGAGACAGGTCCTGTATGTGACAAATCCTGTTTGTTTCAGAGCTCTGCGGACCTATAAATCA